>JAODAL010008422.1:0-117801 GCA_025379985.1 Phyllomedusa bahiana | reverse complement strand
GTGACAATATCACCCCATATAGTGACTGCCCTACCGAAACATGTGGTCACATAACCCCATAGGACTGAATAATCCCCAAATACCTTTAAAATAAAACCTTTTATACAATAATAAAAATGAAAAAACGGGGATACCAATTGTAAAGGTCTGCAAACTATAAATCGATTCAGTAAAGTTACACCCAGGACTTACAGGAGACGTCTCTAAAGGTTGTTTTTTCTTTCTTCTTCTTCATGTTCCCGCCCCATGGATTTTCCCGGCTTTGATTTCCTGTAAAATGTACAAAAACAAACTTTTTGGGACCCCTATTTTTTATCATCATTTGGGGGGATTTTCCTAAAAGGGGGAGATCTCGGGTACGGGGGGGCTTATGGTAAAGGGGGAAATCAAATGGATGGGTATCTACTGGTAGGGGGGGCATTATGGTACAAGGGGGCATTATGGCTAAGGGGGGATTTACGGTACAGAGGGGGCCTTAGGCTACAGGGAGGGATCTCTGGCTAAAAGGGGGGGCATCTAAGTGCCTCCTCGATGGGTCAAAAAGGGGGTGTCAGATGAGTGCCATGGTGACATCAAAGTTCACAGGGGAGTACTTCTGTCTCCCTGGATCTCAAAAAATCGTTAATGGTTTTTCTGTCCAACTTAAGGCTGGAATTCCCCGGGGTGGAACATTGCTATCGGGTGTTGGGGGAGGCCGTTCTCCCGCGCAATCGAGGAAGGTGTTTGGCTTTTTGTACGAATTTGGGGGGGGATAAAGTGCATCCCAAAGTTTCTGGCCATTTTCGATGTTCTAAAGTCAGGGGAAGACTTCGGGAAACCTTTTCAACCGGATTAAACACGTGCGCCATGCAGGGCACATGGCCATCCTCCTCGGTGCAGGCGGGACCCCATTTTTCCTCCTTTGTCAATCACCAGGGTTTTATTTGAGTTGGCACGGAGAAAGCCAAAATCGTTTTTGTGCATGTGGGGGAAAGGTTTCCTCCCCTGTGTGATTCGTTCCCCGGGGCAACCCGGGTGTAAAAAAGCGAACCCCGTGTCCCCTCCCACATGTGGTATGATGGGAGTACTTGTGGGGGGTGAGATGGTGGTGATGGTGGAGGAGGAGATGGCGGACATTGGGAGGTGCAGAGTTTGAACAAGTGGAGGAGAAGGCGCCCCTGTCCGTTTTTGGTGTCCCTGGGCAGGAAGCCATTCCCCAGTGGGCCAAAAAAGGGAATGTATGGCCCTGACCGTAGTTACAGCCCCAGCGTGCGCGGGTGCACCTTGGAACAAAGATAAGTAAAGGATGACCCCCTTTGTTCTACTATTTATAAAGTGTGGTACTGCCTTTTTGGAAAGAATTTCCGGTTTGGGAAAATTTCCCCATCTGGTGGCACAAGCCATTGTTTTTTGAAGGTGCTGAGCCCACCATTTGGAAAGGGGGGACGCAATACCAACAATTGGAAGGGCACGGTCGGCTGCGCCCTTGGGAGGTTGGAACGAATATTTTGTCTTTTTGCAATCGCCTCGCTGAACAAATGTGGGCCTGAGTAGTGAGGAGAGGGCATTGGACGGGATATTCAAAGAGAAACAGTCCTTCTGCGGGTGGGGGGCCCTTGCTGGTTTGAATGGCATGCGGCCCGGGGGCCCTGCTGTGCTGTTGCTGCGGGGGCAGGATGGACCCCCCAAATCTGAGCCACTTTTCCCCCGGCCCCACCGGTGGTGAGTCATGTTTTGGAAGCGGGGGGGTGAACTTTTACCCCCTGGCCCAGCTTCCCTTTCTCCCCAAAGATTCAAAATTTTACCTTTTGGCTCCTCCGGGTGTCTTAGCAAAAAACTGCCACACCCCGGTATTGGATTTTCCGCCAACGTCCGCACTGAATGACTATCCCGCCGCTGCTCGTGACCCCCTGTCCCGCTATTTCTTGGACTGCAAAAATGGATATTTTTCCCCGTGGCGTTGGTCCCGACCCCACTGTGCTATCTGCTGACTCCGGCCACACGACCATTGCTGGTGCGTGCTCCCGATGCGCAACTGACCCCTCTTCTCCCGACGATGTGAAGCCCTTGGGCCCCACCCCGGCTACTCTCATCTTTTTGTGTTTCATCTCATGCTGTCCTTTCCCCGTTGGTTGCGGGGGGACTTTCACAAATGACCTCCCCTGCCACTCTCCCACATTATACTTTTTCCGCCTACTGCAAGAAGCAGGGGATATTGGCCCCTTTTTTTTCGCTGCCCCAAATGCTGTGCTGCCCTCCTCAAATTGTTTCATCCCCGATTTTGTGGGTGAGCCCAGACCCATGATCTCTGGTGAGGGACCCGGTGGGCAGGGCGGGGTTGAGGCAGGTGAGGGCCGCGCCCCCTCCGGGCATGAATAAGGTTGTTTTTGAGGTTCCCACTGATCTTGGCTGGGGGGTTTTCGATGTCTCGGGGGGAAAGGGGTGACCTAGTCAACCAAATAAAAAACCCCTTGGGGGCTGAACAACACCGGGGCCCTAGTTTTATGTGGCAGTTTTGGCCTCACCGAGGACCCCTGTGCGACGGGGCCCCTTGGGCTGTGCTCGACGGGCCCGTTCCGGAATGTTTTTTTCCCCGCCCCTGCAGGGGGAAAACCTGCCCCCTCTTGTCTGCATATGTTTGTTTAAAATGCACAGACTCTGTTTGTGATGATATTGTATATGAAAAATTACACCCCGTTTTTGATCAAAAGAAAACCGTAAAAAGCTTTTTGGGAAAACCCCCGGATATAAATTGCGCTCCCCAAATGGCCCCGGAAAAATTTACTTTTATGTGCGTTTAAAAACATGTGTGTTTTACTAAAAGTAAAAAACAAACAGGGCTGAAAATTTGGCTACAGGAAAAAATTTTTTATTTTGGTGGTGAAAAAGCGGTTTTTTTTTTTCAGCAACCGCAAAACAATGCTTTTTTTTAACCCCTGGATGTAAATTGCGGGGCCAAAGAATTAGCCGCACCCAAAAAAGTAGTTTTTTAGCGGTTTCAATTGCGTGTTTTCTACGCCCCACAAAAAAGATACAGTTGTAATTTCCTTTTCTTGTGATTAGGCTACAGGAAAAATTTAATTTTTGGGGTTGAAAAAGGGTTTATTTTTTGTAGCACACCGCAAAAAAAAGTTAATTAAACCCCCCGGGGTGTAAAATTCCCAAAAAAATTGAGCCCACAAAAAAAGTTTTGTAGGTGTTTTCAAATTGGGGTTTTTCTACGCCACACAAAAGAAATACGTTGTAATTACCCTTTTCTTGTGAATTCGGCTAAAGGAAAAATTTATATATTTTGGCGTTTGAAAAAGACGGTTTATTTTTGCCCAAAAACCAGCAAAACAAGTTAATTAACCCCTGGGTGTAAATTTGGGCCAAAGGGAAATTTGGCCGCACAAAATGTACTTTTTAGCGTGTTACAAATTTGGGTTTTCTTACGCCCACAACAAAAAATACAGTTGTAATTAACTTTGTTGTGAATTGGCTACAGGAAAAAATTTTATATTTTTTCGTTGAAAAAGCGGTTTATTTTTGTCAGCACCAGCAAAAAAGTTAATTAAACCCCTGGATGTAAATTTCGCCCAAAGAATTAGGGCCCCACAAAAATATACTTTTTAGGTGTTCATTTTGGTGTTTTCTACCCAACAACAAGAGATACGTTGTAATTAAACCCTTTTCTTGTGAATTTGGCTACAGGAAAAATTTTATATTTTGCCGTTGAAAAGACGGTTTTTTGGGGTGAGCACACCCGCAAAACAAAACTTAAATTTAACCCCCAGATGTAAAATTGCGCAAAGAATTGGCAGCCAAAAAATGAAGTGGTATTTTATTGTAAAACCGCTGTTTCTTTAAATGAATACACGGAAACTGGGTTAGATCCCACTTGGTATTGAATGTATTGCGCTGCAGTGGAGCACATTGGTTTAGACCATACCCCAAAAAATTAGAAAAAGAAAAATTAGAGAACAGTCTCTGGACAAGCTGAGACAACCCACAGAAATCGTATATAAAAATCAATTTTCAGTAAGAGCTTCAGCCCCGGCGCACCTTCCCTGATGAGCACGTGAGGGGTGTGAGCTCCCCGGGGTGCGCCGGCTTTTAGGCGGTGACGCACAGAACCCCCCGGTCTCTGATTGGTTTTACCCTTGCACCTGATTTAGGTATGCCCTTCTTTCTCCCAGAGGCTTTGCCCCATGTGGCCCTGTGCTCGCAGCCAATTTTATCAAAACAAAAAACACTTCGTTACCGAAGTACCCCCAAAATCCCAAACGAAGTTTTCCTGAAAATTTTAAAAGAAAATTCCCTTTCTTAGAATCAAAATTGCCCCTTTTAAATTTTTGCCCTTTTTTTCGGTACATCCTTGCAAAGGGGCAGATTGTCACTAGCCTGAAATTTTTACCCCGCCAGAAATACCACAAAGACTCCAAAGCCCACTTTTTGCCAGACATCCCTTTCTACAATTTAAATATTTTTTTTTTCCCCCCAGGTGTGAGTTCCTACTCAAAATATGTAATGGGGTTCTTCCCCCTTCACCCCCTGTGGATTACTGCGCCCAAACCCACCTCTGAGATGTTGTTGGACAATAAATTCTTTGGAAAAATCCCCGGGCCATAACCTGGCGGCTACGAGGGCTTTTTTTGGGCCTGAAATGATTTTTCTGCCTCCCAGGCCCACAAACCATTACTGCTTTTCCCCTTTTTTCAGCGGGTGGCAAATTTAGGGGAAATTTGGGGCCCAACCGGGTAGTAACGACAATCCCAGGAAAAAACTCTCCCCAGCTTTTTGTAAGAGGTTGTGGCCCCCTGTGAATCGTTGTACTTTGTTTTTTTGGGGGTTTATTGTGCACCAACCACAATATACCCCAAAAAATCTGTTACCTTTATCCAATGGTGCATTTTCGGGGGAGCCCATAAAACCCTGCTTTCCTGAGTGAATCGAGTACCCCCTGTACCTTACTTAGATGGGACCCAGTCAGTACTGATAATGACAATATATCTAGTAGGCAGATGAGTACTGGTTTTGGTGTTTTAAAACCTTATCCATTGCCTCTGAAACGTTTGCGGGGCCCTTGTAACCAAAAGGCATCCCAGCTAGTGGAACAGGCCATCTGGAGTGGAGAAGGCAGTTTTCTCCTTGGTCTCTTCTGACAGGGGAATCTGCCAGTACCCTTTCGTGAGGTCTGGTGTTGTAATGTACCTGGCTGACCCTAGACTCTCAATTAATTCATCCACCCGGGGCATCGGATAGGAATCCCTCTTACAGAACCGCCAAGTCCCATTCAGCTTAGGCACCAATACAATGGGGCTAGTCCACTCGCTTTTGTACTCCTCAATGACGCCCAGGGCCAACATGCACCTTACTTCCTCAGAGACCGCTTGTCTCTGAACTTCCGGAATTCGGTAGGGCTTAACGTGAATTTTCACCCCAGGGTCCACAACAATTTCATGCTGTCCCACATCTGTAGTGTCTGGAAGGTCGGTGAAGATGTCCCTATTGCGCTGTAACAACTCCCAGGTTTCCTGTCTTTGATGTTTGGACAGGGTGTCCCCTATGACAACCTTCCCAATATCTGAGTGTGCTTCTACTTGGGCAGTCAGGGACACTACTAGTGCCTCTATATCATGCCAAGGCTTTATCAAGTTTACGTGGTACAATTGAAAAGGTTTTCTTTTCCCTGGCTGATGTATCTTATAGTTCACCTCTCCAACTCTCTCTACCACTTCATACAGACCCTGCAACTTAGCCAGGAACTTACTCTTAACTGTGGGAACCAGTACCAGTACGTGATCACCAGGGTTAAATTGTCTAACTCTAGAGCCCCTATTGTACACCCGGCTCTGTGACTCCCGTGCCCTTCGCAGGTGCTCTTTTACAATGGGCATTACTCAGCTGATGCGATCCTGCAGCTGGGCTACGTGTTCTATAATAATGTTGTAGGGGGTAGCCTCACTTTCCCATGTCTCTTTGGCAATGTCCAGGATACCCTTAAAGTGTATCCCATATATGAATTCAAATGGGGAAAAACCCATGGAGGATTGAGGAACCTCTTGGATAGAAAACAGAAGGTATGGCAGCAGACAAAACCAGTCCCTCCCATCCTTTTCTAGCACCTTTCTCAACATCCCCTTCAAGGTTTTATTGGATCTCTCGAATAATCCATCGGTTTGAGGATGATACACCGAGGCCCTCAGTTGTAGAATGTGCAATAATTTACACAGGTCCGTCATTACCCGAGACATAAAAGGTGTCCCCTGGTCTGTTAGCATTTCCTTTGGCATGCCCGTTCTAGAGAAGATCTGCAATAATTCCCGGACAATGCATTTCACGGACGGGTTTCTTAGGGGGATGGCCTAGGGGTACCTGGTAGCATAATAAAGCACGACCAGAATATACTGGTGACCCCGGGCAGACTTGACCAATGGCCCTACTAAATCCATAGCGATTCTTTTGAATGGCACTTCAATAATTGGTAGGGGAACTAAAGGACTCCTGAAATGGGACATAGGAGCAGTTAACTGGCACGTGGGGCAAGACTTACAGAAATTCACAATCTCTTGTTGACAGCCTGGCCAATAAAACCGTTTCAATACCTGCTCTTGCGAGCCATGTCAAGTACCATCTTTCTATAGGGTACTGGCACCAACAGTTGTTCCACAATTTCACCTTGCACATTTACAACCCCGATACAGTAAATCATTATTTACAGAAAAATATAGAAACCTTTTCTCGGCGTCCGGCTCTTGTGGTACCTCATTTAGTACCGTTACCTGGTCCCATCCATTTTTTAGGGTGAGGTCCCGCAACTGAGCAGTTCCAAAGTTCTCACGTGACACTTCCAGGTACATTTTGCTCAGAGGCGGATAACTCCTACTCGCCTCCTGCCAACACAGCTAACAGAAAGTCGTCAGTGACATCAGTGGGCACACCTACCACATCATATTGTACATCCTCTGCTCGTGGAACTGGACTGAGGGTCTGGCGACTCACGGCCCTCATAGCGACACCTTGGGGTTATGACCAAAGCTCCCAGAACAGAGGAAAGTCCCTTCCCAAAATTAGGGGATGTAGCAAGTCTCTTATGATGCCCATGGCTCAGAGTCCCGCAACCAGTCTCTATAGTCACTGTAGCAAGTGGGAAGTGCTTAGTGTCCCCATGAATGCAGACCACCCCCACCCGTTTCTCCAGGGTTACCAGGTCATGAGATATAGCAGCTCATAGGAGGGTGACTAAGCTGCCAACAGGAGAGTCCAACAGGGCCACCACACTGACCCCGGACATGGCATTCCTGTGGGCCTGGGTCTGGCAGGGGCACAGCACTACAGGCAGGGTGGGAAAACATGGAGGGGCTATGGGTGGCCCCACACTCCATAGGCTCCTCCTGCTGAGGACAGTTCGCTGCAATATGCCTCAGTTGTTGGCACCCCCAACAGCGCACCTCTGCTCATCCACCCAGGGGAACTTTAAGGAGTGAAAGTATCATTTCTGGGCCCACCAACCTCTCTCTTCTGGGTGGACCACCCCGACTCGGTCTCCAGACACGGCTCCCCTGGTCATCGGCAGATAAGGCTTTGGTGCGCCCCTGGAAACAATCCCCAGAGCGCCCAGTGAACTGCTGGGCTTTATCTTTGGGACCCAGATAGGACTCTGCAGTGGTATACCGCTCAATGAGGGCAATCAGCTGATCCAGCGTCTTGGGGTCTTCCTGGGCAAAACTTTGAATTAATGCTGGGTAACAATGTGTGACTAATTCCATTTATTATAATATCAGTTGCTTGGCACCTTCTGTTTATATTGTTTACAATTGCTGGGTATATACATAAGTAACAAAAATCCAATTTTCGCTTGCACCCGCAAAGAAATTTTAATTCTTTAATCAAATGCTTAATCAATGTATAAAATTTATTCTGAGGCGACCAACTTAGAATTAAACGTTTTCGGTCCAATTTAGACCTTCATCAGATGTGTCGCTTTATTGTGTACAAAAGTGGACGGGGGTTTCATTGAAAGCAGGTACACTGGCCGCAGCTCAGTAGGTTTGAAGATGCAAGGGGCATTATACTTTATTAGAAAATATTTTCAATTTATTAAAGGAATTGTTACTTGCTTGTGCACAAGACATGTGTTAGGCAGTCACAAATGGAAAGTTAGAGCTTTTCTATATGCATCCGCATTAGTTCAGGTCTTCCTTGTTCGAGCACACATGTGGACAGGAGGGGGCAGTAAAGCGGGGACAGGCGACGTTTCAGGGGACCCCTCCCCTTTCTCTAGCACGTACATATCTCGTGGGCCTACTATATATAAAAAATTGTTAAACAATGATTAAAAACACATAGAGAAAACATTTATAAATAACACTTGAATCCCATCAATTCGTTCTTTGCCGGTGGAGTAAGGGTATTAGATCGAATATTCCAGCGGGCCCCCCGCCGCAATAAACTTTGTTTCAAGGGTTAACCCCTCATTTCCCTTGACTTCCTCAAGTATACACCATCGCAAATCAGTGACATTGTGTCTGTGCTCCAGGAAGTGTCTAGCTACACTACTTTCACCAAATTGTTTTTTTCTTATCTTCTACCTCTCTTTTAGCAACATTTTTACAGGCCATTCGAATATTAGATCGGTGTTCGTTGAGTCTCAATTTTACACTACGAGCGGTCTGACCAACGTAGCTTATGCCACAAGGGCATTTGAGCATGTAGATTACCCCTTTGGTGTCACATGTACATGCACCTTTGATGTATATTTTGCGTCCACTAGTAGGGTGTGATATATATGACCCTTTAATTATAGAACCGCAGTTTTGGCAATTGTGGCAAGGGAATGTACCTTTTTTCTGAGGATCTAGAAATCATTGTCTTTTATTATCCCCTTCTGTAGTTATCTTATTGGACATGATACGAATTCCCTTTTATGGTTTGTCCTTTGGGTTTTATTAAACCGTGGTTTTCTTTAAATAGTTCCCCCAAAATTTTTTCATCGGCAGTTAAAATATGCCAGTATTTTAGAATAGTTTTCTTGATCATGTCACTGTGGTCATCATATGTTCTGATGAATGCTAATTGATTTTCCTTATTTTTAGGTTTTGACTTGGCTAATAATGCCCTACGATCTTTAGTACCTACTTCTGTGGCCACTTGCTCTACAATTTTTCTGTCATAACCTCTACTGACAAAACTTTCCACTAATATCCTGCTTTGTTTTAGATACAACTCATCTGTAGAACAGATTCTTCTGGCTCTAGTGAATTAACCAATGGGGATATCTTTAAAGGTAGTGGGTGCGTGGTAACTATCCCTATGTAATACGTTGTTTCTCTCAGAAGGTTTAATAAATAAATTGGTAGTAACTCCTGTACCTGTTTTGTGAATTTCCACGTCTAAATTATTGGATGACGTCTTCCTCTATCTGGGCAGTGAATTGAATCAATGGATGTATACAATTTAGGAAATTCACAAATTCCATTAATTTTTCTTTTGTATCATCCCATAAGAGGAAAACGTCATCCACATAGCGATACCATGCTTTAACATGTGTATAAAGGGGAGATTCAAAAATATGCTGTTTTTCCATGGCAGCCATAAAAAGATTGGAATAACTTGGAGCTGCCGGAAACCCCATCGAAGTCCCCTGCAACTGTAAGTATATATCGTTGCCAAACCTGAAATAATTTTTCATCAAGATTAATTCCATCAATGTCATCAAAAAAGTTAATTTTTGCATTGCTGAGTGTTGGATCCTCGTTTAATCTAAATTTTCAAATATAGGCATATATTGCATAGTGCTAAAGCTCTCTGACTACTGCTAGAATGCTTGCTAAAAACGGGATCTCCTTGTCCATAACATGTTTTTCCAACCAATGCGAATAGCAAGCAGAAGATCTTAAAATACTTTATTAAGGGAAACTATTAACTAAAATATGTAACTTGCAGTGCTTAGTTTAGCTACTTGCGTTCTTATTTGGTCCATAGACGGCAGTAGGAGAGCAGGATAACAAAGTCCTAATGTAGCAATCTCCCGGCGTGTCCACATGTGCTAAAGCCCGTAGGGGAGGGCAGACAGGAAAAGGCTGGGAGGATCTGTATTTGGGCTTTCGGTCTACCTCTTTTTCTCCCACTTCGTTCTTTTTTTAGGGGAGAATTGCTACATATGGATTTGTATCCTGCTCTCCTACTGCCGTCTATGGACTCAAATAAGAACGCAAGTAGCTAAACTAAGCACTGCAAGTTATATATTTTAGTTATATGTTTCCTTAATAAAGTAGTTTTAAGAATCTTCTGCTTGCTATTCGCATTGGTTGGATCCTCGTTTAATGCCTCCCTTGTGGCCTGCATACCTTCCTGGAATGGAATATTTGTAAACAGTGATCTGATGTCTAACGTACAGAATATGCAGGACTGAATGTCTGGAATTTGCTCAATAAGGCATACATTCACTAAGTAATACGAGGCAATTTTTACGCCTTATTAGAGAGCCAAATGAGTTGTATCTAAAACAAAGCAGGATATTAGTGGAAAGATTTGTCAGTAGAGGTTATGACAGAAAAATTGTAGAGCAAGTGGCCACAGAAGTAGGTACTAAAGATCGTAGGGCATTATTAGACAAGTCAAAACCTAAAAATAAAGAAAATCAATTAGCATTCATCAGCACATATGATGGCCACAGTGACATGATCAAGAAATATTCTTAAATACTGATATTTAATGCCGATTTTATGGGGAAACTATTTAAAGAAAGACCACGGTTTATATACCGCAAAGGACAAACCATAGGTATTCGTATCATGTCCAATAAGATAACTACAGAAGGGGATAATAAAAGACAATGATTTCTAGATCCTCAGAAAAAAGGTACAGTCCTCCAAATGCCAAACCCGTTTCAAAAAGGTGGTCAAATTCATCTTGACGCAAATCCCCGGGAAATTTGTGCAGAAAGGGGAAATACAGCAAAGCCCCAACCGTTGGAAACCCTCTTCAGTTAGAAAGAAAACTAAAAACCCAAATTTGAAGGCCATGAAATTGGAGAGTAGAAGTTTAAAAAAAACTCTTGGTTAAAATGTTTTGCAAAATTTCCGGGGCGAAAAATTCCGGCGTGGTTAAGGGAATCAAGGCAAGGCGGGTTAACCTTGAAAACATGTTTTTCCCACCCTGAACTCTTTATTCAAGCGGTTAAGGATCGGGGGTTTGGTGGTTGGTTCATGGTTGGGGATTATTTGCTGGTGGACTCTTGGGGGGGGGGCCCCTTTGGTCCATTGGCTTGGGGTTGCCACCTTTTTGGGGAAACATCCCTGAAAATTTGAGGAGTTTAAAAGGCCCAAAGGGTTCCACCCAGTTATTGCCAAAGGGTAACCTAATAAATCCGGTAAAATATGTTTCTATGATGTATAATAAATGGAATTAGTCACACATTGTTACCCAGCATTTATTCAAAGTGTTGCAAAGTATGGGGTTGCAGATCCCCTAGTGCAGGGTAAAGTGGTTGGGCATATCTTTACTACATCCACCGGAACGATATCGTGATGTCTTCCTGGGCAATCCAGTGATGCAGCTCTCGAGGAAGTCCACTCGCATAGCGGTCCATGACAATCCAATCTACAATGGCGTATGGACTCAGCACCTCAGGTTGCAGCCACTTGCGCACAAGGTGTAGTGGATCAAACAGCTGGGAGCGGGGCGGCTTATGCTTCTAAAACCGCCAATCATGGACTCCCAGGCGGGCCATAATCTCGGCCTTAAGGAGGTCATAGTCCTTGGTTTGCTCTGCAGTCAGGTCAAAGTGTGCCTTCTGCGGTTCTCAAATCAAATAGGGCTCCAGAACTTCCGTCCATACGGCCACAGGGAGTGTCTCTCTTTCCGCCAGCCTTTCAAACAATGCCAGATAAGCCTCCACGTCATCATCAGGGGTCATCTACTGCCAGGCGTGCTGTACTGCCTTTTTAATGTGTATGACCCCCGTAAAGTCCAGCAACAGACGGTTGGTTTCTTGCTGGTTGGCATTGGCCTGCACCAGGTTCTTGCACAATTCCTCCATTGCAACAGACCATTGCAACGGTTTGGCAGGGATGTAGCAGCCTTTACCCAGGACATAAACAGTTCACAAAAAACGTATACAGTGCACAAAAACTTATGCTGCCTTTACCCTTAGCAACCAAGTGCCCATAACAAACTCCACCATATGTGGGGATTAGCGGTCACATAGGCAGGCACAAGCGGGTTGGTTGCAACAAAATAACAGGGTTTTTATTTTCAACGGCACAAACAGCAAAAAAAACAAAGTCCTATGCATAAGGCTTACCGCAGCCATTTAACATGCAGCAAAACTAAGCTTAAGTTCAGCATCAAAACAGGGAAATAAAAACATGTACACTGCCGTGTGGCTAGTGAAGTCTCTAGGTCGCAGACTCACTGGTCCGGTTCAGTGGTCAGCAGCAGGCAGCTCTCTCCTGCTCAGCACCCACTGGAGAAAAGGGCTCCTAAACACTGGTTAGCATCAGTTTGACTCTCTCCCCTGATCTCCTCCTGCACATGCTTTAAAGGCCTAGGAGCACCCATAAAGCCTGGACCGGAGGGGTAAATGGCTTCCCTCCCATGCTACAGCCGTTCAGAAAAAAAGCCCATTCAAGCTGCATAGCAGCTATACTAAACTACTCAAACATAAGTAACCTAGTGTTACGTATCTAGAATGCCTGCTTTTCCCTCACCAAGGTCCAGTTCCTTGGTGGCCCCAACAGTGCAGGTTCTCCTGCTGCCACTCAGTTGTTTGCAAAGGCCGGGATGTACCACTGGAACGGCCACCTGACATCCCTGGAACTTCCATACCACTTGCAACATCCTACTAGGGACATATTTTCTGTCCACTGCTTTTCCTGCTGGTTGCTTACAGCCAGTACAAACAAGATGGGAATGTCCAGCCATCAAACCGCTCAGGAAGGAGATGGGTTCTGAGTCTCAGATATGAATGTGCTTTGGTCGGACATGTGCATATCAACCCAAGAACAAAAGCATAAGACACTGTGAAAATGCTAGTGGAAGCTGGTAAGATTGTGTCATTATCCACAGTGAAATGAGTACTGTATCAGCATGCACTGAAAGGCCACTCTACCAGAAACAAGTCATTACTCCAAAAGAATAATATAAAAGCCAAATTAATGTTTGCAAATGCACACATGAACAAAGACCTACATTTTTGGAGACATTTCCTGTGGTCTGAAGAAACAAATTTAACTGTTTGGCCATAAGGAAAAAGGGAGAAGCTTGGAAGCCTAAGAACACCGTCCAAACTGTGAAGCATGGGGGTGGCAGCATCATGTTGTGGGGTTGTTTTGCTGCAGGAGGAACTGGTGCTTCTAAAAATGGGGGTCATGAGGAAAGAAGATTAGTGACAGACTAAAGAACACCCCAAGAATTACCCGGAAGTTATCCCTTGGAGGAAAGGGGTTTCCAATGGCAATGCCCCAAAGCTTTACTGCCAACTATTTAAAAAGTGGTTAGGATAACCAAAGTCATGTTTTTGGAGTGGCCTTAAAAAAGCCCCTGATCTCAGTCTATTGAAATTTTATGGGAAAGCTAAAAAGGAAGGTGTGAGAAGGTGACAAAAAACATGGCTCAGTTACACGGTTCTGCAGGGGGAATGGGCCAAAATTCCCTACCCAACTTTTATGAGAAGCTTATAGAAGGATATAAAAATGTTTGCCCCAAAAGTCTACGTTTAAGGGAAATGCTATAAAAATTTTAATGAAATGTATGTAAACTTTTGATTTGCAGAAAATAAAAAAAAAGGGTTTAAAAAAAAATTTCGTTATGTTTGGGCCATTTCAATTGTCATATTGGCTTTTGGATCTTTCCCCTGCCCCTCCAGCAGTGGGGAATGCACGCAATCAGCTTGGCTCCGATACTGTGCAACCTACCAGGTTTTACAAAGTCACTTCTATCCCGTCTTGCTGTGTCAGTGCTATACATGACGGTTACTCTGGTAAAAACGGATGGTGATAATCATGTGACTCTGAGAGTGGGGACCCGCAGTTCATCCTCCAGTCAGTAGATTTGCACTAAAGGAGAAAGCAGTAATGAAAAGGGCCCAGGGAAACAAAAAAGTTAAGTTAAAACCCAAAAATTTTTACATGCCGTAACGCCTCATTTGCGTTCGGGCCATTTGGCCTGCTGGGGGTATTTGCTCTTGGATCGCGCCTTAGTAAAAGAAATGGGAGTCTGAACAGGGGTTCTCTTTAAATCTGGCCTCAGCAGCTTTTTTCCAACCAGGGGTAAAAGTACAAAGTACAAAGCCTAGGGTTTAGGCCGTCTAGCCTCACTTACATAAGGCTCTATCCAAACCCAAAGGCAGGTAACCATGGGCGTGTTCTTTCAGGGGATCCTGCTCTGCTGCATTTTGTGGCAGAAACATGTGACTGCCTGAGGTCGCTCTGCCAAATTTTCCAGCCCCCCCCTTTTATAAGGCCCTAGTATTTTCACCTTACACAAGCTCCCCCCTGGGGTCAAAAATTTCCCACAGTGCCCTTTCGAAAGAATTCGGGCCCTTGAACTTTTCAAAATTTTGCCACATTTAGGCTTCAAACTAAAGATTAGAGTGGGCGAAAAGATTCTAATGAAGGCAATTTGTTTAGAAATTTTAGGAAACTTGATTTTGAACGAAAATTGAAGTTTGGGGTGATTCGCGGGAACGAAGCGTGTTTTTGATTGATAAAATAGCTGCGAGCACTTGGCGTACATGGGGCAAAGAAGTCTGGGAGGAAGAAAGGCGTAGCCTACATGACATGTGGCAGAGATGAAGGCAATCAGAGACCGGCGGGATTCTGTGACATCCACCGCACTATATAAGTCCGGGCGCCATGCTCGCTCCTCACACCCCTTTCTCACTGTGCTGTGTGGGGAAGGGTTTTGCTGCCGCGCGCTGCTGCTTAATGAATCTCATACTAAAAAACCCTCACTTTTATCAGCGTTTTTTGGGGGTGTCACAGCTTGTCTCAGAGACTGCTTCTCTTACGTTCAAAATTCTGATTTTGTGGGGTATTGGAACTGAAGTCCAGCGTGCGTCCAATGCAGCTGCATATACATTTTAATGATATTGCTCAGTTCTTGAGCACATTGAATATCAAGGGTTATCTAAGCCCTTTTCCTGTTGTATTCAGTTAAAGAAACAGCGTTTTTACAATCCAAATACCACTTGATTTTTGGCACCTTATTTCATTTGCTAAAATTTAGATCCAGGGGTTAATTAAGCGTTGTTCTGCTGTTGTGGCCACTAAAAAAAAAACTTTCTTTTTCACCGCACAAGAAGAAATTTTGCCTGTAGCATAATTCATAACCAAAGGTTAATTACAAGTTTTTCTGTTGGTGTGTCCCATAAAATACATGCCGTTTTAACACGCTCCAAAGCTCGTAATTGTTGGCAGCCCCATTTCTTTGCGCAATTTACATCCAAGGGTTAACTAAGTATTTTTCTGCAGTTGTACTTAGTAAAAGAAACGGTTTTTTTCACCGCCAAAAAATAAATTTTGCTTGTGCATAATTCAGAACCGGGAAAGGTTAATTACAAGTTTTTCTGGTTGTTGTGTTCCGTAAAATACACGCGTTTTAACACCTGCAAAGCTGGTAATTGTTGGCAGCACATTTCTTTTGCGCATTTTACATCCAAGGGTTAACTAAGTATTTTTCTGCAGTTGTATTAGTAAAAGAAACGTTCTTTTCACTGCCAAAAAATAAATTTTGCCTGTAGCATAATTCATAACCGAAGGTTAATTTTCAAGTTTTTCTGTTGTTGTGCTCCATAAAATACACGCCGTTTTAACACACTGCAAAGCTGATAATTGTTGGCAGCACATTTCTTTTGCGCAATTAACATCCAAGGGTTAATTAAGTATTTTTCTGCAGTTGTACTTAGTAAAAGAAATGTTCTTTTTCACCGCCAAAGAAGAAATTTTGGCTGTAGCAATAAAATTTATATCCGAAGGTTAATTACAAGTTTTTTGTTGTTGTGTTCCGTAAAATACACACCATTTTAACACGCTACAAAGCTGGTAATTGTTGGCAGCAGATTTCTTTTGCGCAATTTACATCCAAGGGTTAACTAAGTATTTTTCTGCAGTTGTACTTAGTAAAAGAAACATTCTTTTTTCACCGCCGAAAAAGAAATTTTGCCTGTAGCATAATTCATATCCGAAGGTTAATTAAGCCTGTTTGGGCTTTTATATTCAGTAAAATACAGAGTGTTTTTTAAATGGCAATTACAAGTACATTTTTCTTGCCCATTTGTGGAGCACAATTTATATCCAAGGGTTACCCAAGCTTGTTAGTGGGTTCATTTAGAGTCAAATACAGGGTGTGTATTTATCATATACAGATATCTTCATCAAACAGTGTCTGTACATATTAGAACAAACAGTATGTCAGACAGAGAGGTGGCAGGCTCTTCACCTGCGATTGGGAGAGGCACAAACATCCCTGGAGCAGGCCCAGGTCGCAGCACAGCAAGGGGGCGTCTCTTATGAGAAGCTTATAGAAGGATATCCAAAATGTTTGACCCAAGTCATACAGTTTAAGGGCAATGCTATCAAATACTAATGAAATGTATGTAAACTTTTGACTTTGCAGAAAGTAATAAAAATGGTTAAAAAAAATTTCAGTTATGTTTGGGACCACTTCAATTGTCATATTGGCTCTATGGATCTTTCCCCATGCACCCTCCAGCAGCTGTGGAATGCACTGCAATCAGCTTGGCTCCAGATACATGTGACAACCTACCAGGATTTTACTAAGTCACTTCTTTCCCTTCTTGCTGCTGTCAGTGCTATACATGACGGTTACACTGGATATAAAACGGATTGGTGATAATCATGTGACTCTGTAGAGTGGGGACCTGCAGTTCATCCTCCAGTCAGTAGATTATGCACTGAAGGAGCAAGCAGTAATGACAAGAGCTCAGGGACAACATAAAGTTACAGTTGAAACCAAAATTTTACATGCCGTAACGCCTCATTTGCGTTCGGACGCCATCTTGGACCATGCTGGGGGTACTTTAGCTCTTGGATCGCCGCCTTAGTAAATGAAATGGCAGTCTGACACAGGATTCTCTTTAAGTCTGGCCTCAGCCAGCTTTTATTCTCCAAACACAGGATAAACGTACAAAGTACAAAGCCTAGGGTTCTAGGCCGTCTAGCCACTCACTATACATAATGGCTCCTATCCAACCAAGGCCAGGTAACCATGGTGGCGTGTTGCTTGCAGGTATCCTGCTCTGCTGCATATAGTGGCAGAAACATGTGACTGCCTGAGGTCGCTCTGCCACATATCCAGCCCCCCCCTTTGATAAAGGCCGTAGGACTTTCTCACCTTACACAAGCTCCCACTGGGGTCAAAGCTCCTACAGTGCCTTGCGAAAGAATTCGGGCTCCCTTGAACTTTTCAACCTTTTGCCACATTTCAGGCTTCAAACATAAAGATTAGAGATGGGCGAATTGATTCTAATGAAGTGCAATTCGTTTAGAATTTCAGGAACACTTCGATTCTGAACGAAGTTGAAGTTTGGGGTGATTCGCGGGAACGAAGCGTGTTTTTGATTGATAAAATAGCTGCGAGCACTTGGCGTACATGGGGCAAAGAAGTCTGGGAGGAAGAAAGGCGTAGCCTACATGACATGTGCAGAGATGAAGCCAATCAGAGACCGGCGGGATTCTGTGACATCACCGCACTATATAAGTCCGGGTGCCATGCTCGCTCCTCACACTCCTCTCACTGTGCTGTGTAGGGAAGGTTCTGCCACCGCTGCTGCTGCTTACGATATCTCATACTAAAGAACTCACTTTTATACAGCGTTTTTTGGGGGTGTCACAGCTTGTCTCAGAGACTGCTTCTCTTCTGTTCTAATTCTGATTTTGTGGGGTATTGGAACTGAAGTCCAGTGTGAGTCCAATGCAGCTGCATATACATTTTAATGCTATCTGCTCAGTTCTTGAGCACATTGAATATCCAAGGGTTATCTAAGCCTGTTCCTGTTGTATTCAGTTAAAGAAAAAGCGTTTTTACAATCCAAATACCACTTAACTTTTGGCACCTCATTTCATTTGCACAATTTAGATTCAGGGGTTAATTAAGCGTTGTTCTGCTGTTGTGGTCACTAAAAGAAACGTTCTTTTTCACCGCCAAAGAAGAAATTTTGCCTGTAGCATAATTCATAACCAAAGGTTAATTACAAGTTTTTCTGTTGTTATGTTCCATAAAATACATGCCGTTTTAACACGCTACAAAGCTCGTAATTGTTGGCAGCACATTTCTTTTGCGCAATTTACATCCAAGGGTTAACTAAGTATTTTTCTGCAGTTGTACTTAGTAAAAGAAACGTTTTTTTTCACCGCCAAAAAATAAATTTTGCTTGTAGCATAATTCAGAACCGAAGGTTAATTACAAGTTTTTCTGTTGTTGTGTTCCGTAAAATACACGCCGTTTTAACACGCTGCAAAGCTGGTAATTGTTGGCAGCACATTTCTTTTGCGCAATTTACATCCAAGGGTTAACTAAGTATTTTTCTGCAGTTGTACTTAGTAAAAGAAACGTTCTTTTTCACTGCCAAAAAATAAATTTTGCCTGTAGCATAATTCATAACCGAAGGTTAATTACAAGTTTTTCTGTTGTTGTGCTCCATAAAATACACGCCGTTTTAACACATTTCTTTTGCGCAATTAACATCCAAGGGTTAATTAAGTATTTTTCTGCAGTTGTACTTAGTAAAAGAAATGTTCTTTTTCACCGCCAAAGAAGAAATTTTGGCTGTAGCATAATTCATATCCGAAGGTTAATTACAAGTTTTTCTGTTGTTGTGTTCCGTAAAATACACACCATTTTAACACGCTACAAAGCTGGTAATTGTTGGCAGCAGATTTCTTTTGCGCAATTTACATCCAAGGGTTAACTAAGTATTTTTCTGCAGTTGTACTTAGTAAAAGAAACATTCTTTTTCACCGCCGAAAAAGAAATTTTGCCTGTAGCATAATTCATATCCGAAGGTTAATTAAGCCTGTTTGGGCTTTTATATTCAGTAAAATACAGAGTGTTTTTAAATGGCACATACAAGTACATTTTTCTTGCCCATTTGTGGAGCACAATTTATATCCAAGGGTTACCCAAGCTTGTTAGTGGGTTCATTTAGAGTCAAATACAGGGTGTGTATTTATCATATACAGATATCTTCATCAAACAGTGTCTGTACATATTAGAACAAACAGTATGTCAGACAGAGAGGTGGCAGGCTCTTCACCTGCGATTGGGAGAGGCACAAACATCCCTGGAGCAGGCCCAGGTCGCAGCACAGCAAGGGGGCGTCTCTTATGAGAAGCTTATAGAAGGATATCCAAAAATGTTTTGACCAAGTCATACATTTTTTTAAGGGCAATGCTGTCAAATACTAATGAAATGTATGTAAACTTTTGACTTTGCAGAAAGTAATAAAAATGGTTAAAAAAAATTTCAGTTATGTTTGGGACCACTTCAATTGTCATATTGGCTCTATGGATCTTTCCCCATGCACCCTCCAGCAGCTGTGGAATGCACTGCAATCAGCTTGGCTCCAGATACATGTGACAACCTACCAGGATTTTACTAAGTCACTTCTATCCCGTCTTGCTGCTGTCAGTGCTATACATGACGGTTACTCTGGATATAAACGGATGGTGATAATCATGTGACTCTGTAGAGTGGGGACCTGCAGTTCATCCTCCAGTCAGTAGATTATGCACTGAAGGAGCAAGCAGTAATGACAAGAGCTCAGGGACAACATAAAGTTACAGTTGAAACCAAAATTTTACAGACCGTAACGCCTCATTTGCGTTCGGACGCCATCTTGGACCATGCTGGGGGTACTTTAGCTCTTGCATCGCCGCCTTAGTAAATGAAATGGCAGTCTGACACAGGATTCTCTTTAAGTCTGGCCTCAGCCAGCTTTATTCTCCAACACAGGATAAACGTACAAAGTACAAAGCCTAGGGTTCTAGGCCGTCTAGCCACTCACTATACATAATGGCTCCTATCCAACCAAGGCCAGGTAACCATGGTGGCGTGTTGCTTGCAGGTATCCTGCTCTGCTGCATATAGTGGCAGAAACATGTGACTGCCTGAGGTCGCTCTGCCACATATCCAGCCCCCCCCTTTGATAAAGGCCGTAGTACTTTCTCACCTTACACAAGCTCCCACTGGGGTCAAAGCTCCTACAGTGCCTTGCGAAAGAATTCGGGCTCCCTTGAACTTTTCAACCTTTTGGCGCATTTCAGGCTTCAAACATAAAGATTAGAGATGGGCGAATTGATTCTAACTAAGTGGAATTCGTTTAGGATTTCAGGAAAACTTCGATTCTGAACGAAGTAGAAATTTGGGGTGATTTGCGGGAACAAAGCGTGTTTATGATTGATAAAATGGCTGCGAGCACATGGGACAAAGAATTCTGGGAGGAAGAAAGGCGTAGCCTACATGACATGTGCAGAGATGAAGGCAATCAGAGACCGGCGGGATTCTGTGACATCACCGCACTATATAAGTCCGGGCGCCATGCTCGCTCCTCACACTCCTCTCACTGTGCTGTGTAGGGAAGGTGCTGCCGCCGCTGCTGCTGCTTATGATATCTCATACTAAAGAACTCACTTTTATACAGCGTTTTTTGGGGGTGTCACAGCTTGTCTCAGAGACTGCTTCTCTTACGTTCTAATTCTGATTTTGTGGGGTATTGGAACTGAAGTCCAGCGTGCGTCCAATGCAGCTGCATATACATTTTAATGATATCTGCTCAGTTCTTGAGCACATTGAATATCCAAGGGTTATCTAAGCCTGTTCCTGTTGTATTCAGTTAAAGAAACAGCGTTTTTACAATCCAAATACCACTTAATTTTTGGCACCTCATTTCATTTCAATTTAGATCCAGGGGTTAATTAAGCGTTGTTCTGCTGTTGTGGTCACTAAAAGAAACTTTCTTTTTCACCGCCAAAGAAGAAATTTTGCCTGTAGCATAATTCATAACCAAAGGTTAATTACAAGTTTTTCTGTTGTTATGTTCCATAAAATACATGCCGTTTTAACACGCTACAAAGCTCGTAATTGTTGGCAGCACATTTCTTTTGCGCAATTTACATCCAAGGGTTAACTAAGTATTTTTCTGCAGTTGTACTTAGTAAAAGAAACGGTTTTTTTTCACCGCCAAAAAATAAATTTTGCTTGTAGCATAATTCAGAACCGAAGGTTAATTACAAGTTTTTCTGTTGTTGTGTTCCGTAAAATACACGCCGTTTTAACACGCTGCAAAGCTGGTAATTGTTGGCAGCACATTTCTTTTGCGCATTTTACATCCAAGGGTTAACAAAGTATTTTTCTGCTTTTGTACTTAGAAAAAAAAGAAACTTTTTTTTTCACTCCAAAAAATAAAATTTGCCTGTAGCATAATTTTCATAACCGGGGTTTTTAATTTACAAGTTTTTCTTTTGTTGTGCTCCTTTTAAATCCCCCCGTTTTAACACACTGAAAAAGCTGTAATTTTTTGGCACCCCATTTCTTTTGCCAATTAACCCCCAAGGTTTTTAATTAATTTTTTTTTTCTCATTTTGTACTTAGAAAAAAGAAATTTTCTTTTTTTCCACCCCCAAAAAGAAAAAATTTTGGCTGTAGCTAAATTCAAATCCGAAGTTAATTTAAAGTTTTTCTGGTTTGTGTTCCGTAAAATACACACCCATTTTAACACGCTACAAAGCTGGAATTTGTTGGCACAATTTTTTTTTTGCGCAAATTTAATCCAAGGGTTAACAAAAGTTTTTTTTCCCTGCATTGTATTTGTAAAAAAAACATTTTTTTCACCGCGAAAAAAAGAAATTTTCCCCTGTAGCATAATTCATACCCGGGGTTTTAAATTTAACCCCCTTTTTTGGGCTTTTATATTCAGTAAAATACAATTTTTTTTTAAATGGCCATAAAAGAAAACTTTTTTTTCTTGCCCAATTGTGGAGAAAAATTTTTATTCCAAGGGTTTTTACCCAAAAGTTGTTATTTTGGGTTATTTAGAGTAAAAAATACAGGGTGGTATTTATCTTTTAACAATTCTTCTTCAAACGTGTCGAAAAAATTTTTAAAAAACAACAGTTGTCAACAGAGGGGGGCGGGTTTCCCCTGCGTTTGGGGAGAGGCACAAACCCCTGGAGCAGGCCCAGGTCGAGAAGCAAAGGGACTCGCAGCGGGGGTCACTCGGTGAAGGCCCAACAACTGCCCGCTGTCCCATCTAGCCAAGCCGCCGTGCCTGACCCTACCAACCCAAGGTTTTTCTTTTGATTGGGTTTTTTTTTTTTTTTGGACCTAGGGTCCATCCCCACTTCCCCCCAGATAATTGGACATTATTACAAACCCCCAGCCAAAAGAGGTCCCGGTGGGGAAAACTCAGACAACAACCCTTTATTAGGCAAAATGGCGCCCAGAAGCGGGTCCAGCGGCCCACCACCTGTCCCCCCCTCAACCCCGCCTCTTATCCCATCAGTTTTTCCCTCAGCCAAGAGATCTACTTATGTGGTTCCTGGCTTACAGGCCCACTATAATAGCAGGGATGGAACAAAATTTTGGAGGAGGGCAGTCCAGAGCTTACTTGGCAGCGAAAAAAGAAATGGGGCCCCAATATCCCCCTCCCTTTCTTTTTGGCCAGTAGGGCGCAAACGTAAGATGTGGAGAGTGGGGCCATGGGTGGTTCCCCAGGGTTTGTGAAGGGTCCCACCCTCCTTGCAATTACCAAAGGACCGGTTGAAATGAGGACCACAAGTGACAATGAAAAAACACAATTAAGATGATGTTACCGACCCGCAACTTGGGAAGCCGTGAGGCAAGGCCTTATTTCCAATAAAGGCAGATTGAAGAAGGCGTCAGCTTTTGTGCAAATCAAAGCAGCGGCAACCAGCAAGTGGGTTTTTGTGTGGCCCTGAGTTCTGCAGGGGAAGCAAAACAGTGTGAGGTCGGAGCCAAAGGCGGCCTGCGGTAGAAAAACCGGCTTTTCCGGCGGTCACCAAAGAAAGTTAGCGGCTACAGGGGCCTTCAGCGAGGCAGAGCGGCGGTGGTGGCCCCAATTTTTTTTTCTTTGCTAATACCACCGGAGGGAAAGCAAAATAAGGGATTATAATGTTAGAATCCTTGGGCAAAAGGTGGAAGCCGGTGGCCCAGGGAGGCCTAAAACCCGGTTGGCACCAAAGCCCCTTGCTGCGTCCCCAACACATGCAGCAACCACCCATCCAGGTGGGCCTGGGGGAAGAAACGTGGCTCCAGATGTGGGTTGGTCCATCCTCCGCTCGCAGCAACAGGCAGCCAGCAACGCCCAGTGGCAACGCCATGCCATTGCAGCCCAGTTCCCAAGGGCCTCCACCAACCCTCTGCAGAAAGGAAGCTTGTTTTCCTCTTTGGCATCCCCATCTCCCGGTCCCCAAGATTACTCCCCTACCACCCTGCTCCTCGCCCTACTCATTGGTGGCCAGCCAGTCGTTTCAACGAGATGAAATTTTGCAAAAGTGGGCACCCAAACTAGTTATTGGCCTCCAAACCATCCCTAAGGTGCAGAAAGGCTGAACTGTGGGCTCCTGTTAACAAATTTTTGTTTTTTGGATACTGCAGTCCCTCCCTTTCCAAATGGTGGGGCTCTTGCACCGTTCAGAAGAACTAAATGGGCTTGGGTGCCGAGCCGAAGATGGAGAGTTTTTCCCAAGCCCGGTAATTTTTTATTCTTTTTTCCAAAAAGCAGTAACTAGCTACTTTCATAAACATATGTAGAACAGAAAGTGGCCCACAGTTTTCCCCCTTTGGAAGCTTTTATCCGGTTTTTTGTTTTCCAAGGTGAATGCAGAGCCGGGAATGTTGTGGAGCTGTAACTTCGGTCAGGGCAGTAAACCATGTCCCCCCCTTTAACGGCCCCCCCTGGGCCGTGAAATGTTGCTTTTTCCCATGCCCAGGCCCAACACCAACAAACCTTGGACAGGAGACCACCGCTTTTCCCTCCCTCCCCAAACGATTTTGTCAAAACCGCGGCTCCTGAGCGCCAAATTGTCCGCCTCCCCCTCCTAACCACCCCCACCCAACCAACCTCAGCCCTCCCCCCAGTAACAGCTCAATCATACCACATGTGGGTAGGGCCACAGCGTGTCCCAACGCAATTTTTCTACAACCTGGCCTTTTTGCCTCCGGTGAAACAAAGTGCCCACAACAGGGGAGGAAAATGCTCGCGTCCCCCCCCCCACCCATGCGAGCAAGAAATTCGATGTGGTGCCCCTCTTTTCCTCCGTTGCCAAACTGCCCAAATCGAAAACCAGGGTGAACGACCCCCAATGGAGGAATACCATAGAGAATTGGTGGGTCCGCAACGCTTTAAAAACCAAGGGAAGGGAATGGTTCCCTTTGCGCCCCTGCCCAAAATGGCGCATGTTTTGTTCAATCTGTTGTGAAAAGGGTTTGTCTTGAAGTACCCTTTTCCCACCGAATTCTTCCAGAAGAAATTCTAAAAAATGGCCAGGAAAAACCTGGCATGGCCCCCAATTTTCCCCCCCCCTTTTCCCCTACAAACCCAGGAAACACCCCTCCCCCCAAATTGGGGAAAGCGGAGAACGGCCCCCCCCCCCCAAACACCACCCCCTGTTAAATGCAAATTTTTTTCCCCACGCTTTTTAAAATTTCCCAAACCCTGCACATTTTTGGCCCGGGACTTTTTGAAAAAAAGGGGAAAGGGCCCTTTTAACGTTTTTTTTTTGGATGACCCCCGGGCCCCGGAAACCAGGGGGTTATTTTCCCCTCTGAAAACTTTGAGGGGTTCGCCAGGGGGAAAAACCTTTAAAACCCCCGTACAGGCCTTTTTTGGCTGGGGCCCCAAATTCAAGGAAAAAAACTTTTTTTAAATTCCCTGTCGCCGGGGGATTTGGGGATAATTTTAAGTCTTTTCCATTTTGTTTTCCTGTGGGGGAAAACGTTTCTAAAAAAAGGGGGCCCCCTGGGCAGGGGACTGGAGACGGGGGCGATTTTTAATACCCCTTTTTGGCCCACTTTAGTTTTGGTTTTGGGGAAACCTAAAAGGGAGGAGGAGGGGCCCAATTAAAAGCGAAGAAATTGCCCCCTGGTAAAAATGATTTGGATTTTCCCTTACCCGGGTTTCAAAAAGAGGGGAAAAAGGAAAGGAAAAATGGAGATGGGGAAGGGGAAAACAAAAAAACCCTGCAACCCACTTTGGGCCTTTAAAAACAGGGGGGAAAAAATGGGGGCAGGGAGCCCCTCGATTTCCCCCACATGTAGATGGCCCGCACCCCAAAATCTGTTTTTGTTTGAAAAAGGGGAAAAAGCCGAATAGTTAACCAAATTTTCCCGGAAAGGGGGAAAATGAATTTGGCCCCCTTCCCAACCCAAATTGGGGAACCCTCCCCAAAGGGTTTTCCCAAAAATAAAAAACCTTTTTTCCCACCCTGCTAAGAGGGGGGACCAAACCCTCAAATACAAATAGGGAAATCCTCCGTTCCCCATTTTTTGGCCCCCGCTGTTTATGTGGGGCATGGGCCCCCCTCCCCCCCTGACGGGGTTTCCCCAAAACCCGGGGGTTTTTTTTTAGCGCTCCTTTACACTGTTTCCCCGGTGGGGAGGGAAGGGGGGGGTGAAAAGGAAAAGCATCCAGCTCCACCCAGCGGGCAAAAAAGGCCCCCTGGGGTTCACAAAAGAGCAGTTTCCCCCTTCCCACCCCCCCCTAGTGGGGGGGGGGCAGTCCCAGCAGCAAACGGGGGGAAACCTGGATTTTTTTTTTTTCCCCTAAAACCCCCCAGGTGGGGGCCCCCCAACTTGGACAGAAAACCCCCTGCCCCCCAGTTAGAAAAATTCCGGGGATTCCGGGGCCCGCCAAACGGGGGATGTGGGGCCCCCGAAAAATTTTTGCCGAGTTTTGCAGTAAAAGAACCCCTGTCCCTCCCCCCGGGCCAGTAGTTTAAACCAACAAAAGCAAAAATTTTTTCTTTTGCTGGGGGGGGCCCCATGGGTTCCCAAAAAAGGAAAAACCCCGCTTTTTTTTTCCAAACGGGGAAAAATGGGGAAAACGATTTGACCCTTTGTAAAGATAAACCCCCGGCATGGATGGGCCCAGGTTTTTTCCACCACCAATGCCTTGGGGCTAGCCCTTAAAATCACCAAAAACGCCTCCCCCAAAAAAACTGTGGGGAAAAGGGGTTGGGTTCAAACTACCTGCCTCAGCCACTATTCTGATGCCGCCACCCGCCTGATGCCACACATCTGCGACAGTTTCTCCATCTGCCTACCACCATCTTTACCAGGGACTGGTATTGCCACCCACATCCACACTCTGTCATTGTGCCACTTTATGACCTCATGCTGCTGCTGCTGTTGCTGGTGCCGTGACATCAACACTGTGTCATTGTGTCACTCTCTGACCTCACGCTGCTGCTGTTGTTGTTGCTGCTGCCGGTCACCTCCACACCCTTTTCATTGTGTCACTCTCTGACCTCATGCTTTTTGCTCCTGCCGTCACCTCCATCTCTGTCAATGTGCCACTCTCTGGCCTACTACTGTTTTTGCTACCTCCAGAATGTCATTGTGCCACTCTCTGACTTCATGTTGCTGCTGCCGTCACCTCCACACTCTGTCTTTGTGCCACTCTGTGGCCTACTCCTGTTTTTGCCACCTCCAGAATGTCATTGTGCCACTGTCTGACCTCATGCTGCTGCTGTGGCTGCTGCTATGCCCTCCACACTGTGTCATTGTACCACTCTCTGACCTCATGCTGCTGCTGCCGCCATCACCTCCACTCTCTGCCATTGTGCCACTCTGTGGCCTACTACTGTTTTGCCACCTCCAGATTATCATTGTGCCACTGTCCGACCTCTTGCTGCTGCTGTGGCTGCTGCTGTGACCTCCACTCTCTGTCATTGTGCCACTCTCTGACCTCATGCTGCTGCTGCCGTCACCTCCACTCTCTTAAATTGTGCCACTCTGTGGCCTACTACTGTTTTGCCACCTCCAGAATGTCATTGTGCACTGCCTGACCTCATGCTGCTGCTGTGGTTCCAGCCCTGACCTCCACTCTCTGTCATTGTGCCACTCTTTGGCCTACTCCTGTTTTTGCCACCTCCAGATTGTCATTTGTGCCACTGTCTGACCTCATGCTGCTGCTGTGACCTACACACTCTGTCATTTTGCCACTGTTTGATCTCATGCTGCTGCTGTGGCTGCTGCCGTGACCTCCACACTCTGTCATTGTGCCACTGTCTGATCTCATGCTGCTGCTGTGGCTGCTGCCGTGCCCTCCACACTGTGTCATTGTGCCACTCTGTGGCCTACTCGGGTTTTTGCCACCTCCAGAATGTCATTGTGCCACTGTCTAAACCCATGCTGCGGGCTGTGGCTTCTGCTGTGCCCTCCACACTATCATTGTGCCACTCTGTGGCCTACTCCTGTTTTTCCACCTCCAGAATGTCATTGTGCCACTGTCTGACCTCATGCTGCTGCTGTGGCTGCTGCCGTGCCCTCCTCACTGTGTCATTGTGCCACTCTGTGGCCTTCTCCTGTTTTTGCCACATCCAGAATGTCATTGTGCCACTCTCTGACATGCTGCTGTGGCTGCTGCCGTCACCTCCACACTCTGACACTGATGTTGCCCCTGAGCACTCAGTTTGTTTTTTCCAGCTGTCGCTGCCATGACTTTATCAGGCAACATTCCTGCTTCAGTTTTTTGGTCAGTTTTGCCCTCTTAAGTGCCCAGGGAATTTGAAGCGATTCTAAGAGCGGCGGCAGTCATATGCGTGTCATATTAAAACACAACATTGTATGAAGACCAAACCAAGCTCCCTCGGGCATATTTAAGCATGGCACAACGTTCTACAGCACCCTGCAGGCTCTGTGCAGCCTGGAAATAGCTGCTTTTTAACGTGATTTTTCCCGAAGCAATTCGGACCGAAACGAATTGTGTCGGAAAATTCAGCGAAGTCACTGAATCGAATTTTTGAGAAATTCGCCCATTATATCAAGATATAAAATTTTAATTTTTTTGTGAAGAATCAACAACAAGTGGGACACAATTGTGAAGTGGAACAAAATTTATTGGATATTTTAAACTTTTGTAAAATATAAAAAACTGAAAAGTGGGGCGTGCAATATTATTTGGCCCCCTTAAGTTAATACTTTGTAGCGCTACCTTTTGCTGCGATTACAGCTACAAGTCACTTGGGGTATGTCTCTATCAGTTTTGCACATCGAGAAACTGAAACTATTGCCCATTCTTCCTTGGAAACCAGCTCGAGCTCAGTGAGGTAGGATGGAGAGCGTTTGTGAACAGCAGTTTTCAGCTCTTTCCACAGATTCTCGATTGGATTCAGGTCTGGACTTTGACTTGGCCATTCTAACACTTGGATACGTTTATTTGTGAACCATTCCATTGTAGATTTTGCTTTATGTGTGGGATCATTGTCTTGTTGGAAGATAAATCTCCATCCCAGTCTCAGGTCTTTTGCAGACTCCACCAGGTTTTCTTCCAAAATGGTCCTGTATTTGGCTCCATCCATCTTCCCATCAATTTTAGCCATCTTCCCTGTCCCTGCTGAAGAAAATCAGGCCCAAACCATGATGCAACCACCACCATGTTTGACAGTGGGGATGGTGTGTTCAGGGTGATGAGCTGTGTTGCTTTTACGCCAAACATATCGTTTTGCATTGTGGCCAAAAATTTCGATTTTGGTTTCATCTGACCAGAGCACCTTTTTCCACAGGTGTGGTATGTCTCCCAGGTGGCTTGTGGCAACCTGTAAACGAGACTTTTTATGGATATCTTTGAGAAATGGCTTTCTTCTTGCCACTCTTCCATAAAAGCCAGATTTGTGCAGTGTGCAACTGATTGTTGTTCTATGGACAGACTCTCCCACCTCAGCTGTAGATCTCTGCAGAGTGATCATGGGCCTTTTGGCTGCATCTCTGATCAGTCTTCTCCTTGTTTGAGATGAAAGTTTAGAGGGACAGCTGGGTCTTGGTAGATTTGCAGTGGTCTGATACTCCTTCCATTTCAATATGATCGCTTGCACAGTGCTCCTTGGGATGTTTAAAGTTTGTTAAATCTTTTTGTATCCAAATTTGGCTTTAAGCTTCTCCACAACAGTATCACGGACCTGCCTTGTGTGTTCCTTGGTCTTCATGATGCTCTCTGCGCTTTAAACAGAACCTTGAGACTATCACAGAGCAGGTACATTTATATGGAGACTTGATTACACACAGGTGGTTTATATGTATCATCATCAGTCATTTAGGACAACATTGGATCATTCAGAGATCCTCATTACACTTCTGGAGTGAGTTTGCTGCACTGAAAGTAAAGGGGCCGAATAATATTGCACGCCCCACTTTTCAGTTTTGTTTTTTTTACAAAAATTTATAAATATCCAATCAATTTTGTTCTACTTCACAATTGTGTCCCACTTGTTCTTGATTCTTCACAAAACATTTTTAATTTTATATCTGTATGTTTCATAGTTTCATAGTTTGTAAGGCCGAAAAAAAGACGAGACGTTCATCCAGTTCAGCCTGCTATGCTAAGTTGTTGATCCAGAGGAAGGCAAAAACCCCCAATGAGGTAGAAGCCAATTGTCCTCATTTTAGGAAAAAATTCCTTCCCGACTCCAATCTGGCAATCAGAAAAATCCCTGGATCAATGACCCCTCTCCTGAATCCTAGACACATATAACTTGTTATATTATTACGCTCCAGAAATGCATCTAAACAATTTTTTGAACTCCGTTATTGAATTCACCATCACAAGTCCCTCTGGCAGAGAGTTTCACAGTCTCACTGCTCTTACAGTAAAGAATCCCTTTCTATGTTTATGTAGAAACTTTCGTTCCTTAAGACGTAGAGGATGCCCCCTTGTTCTAGATACAGCCCTGGTATAAATAAATCTTGGGAGAGATCTCTATATTGACCTTGATGTATATTTAAACATATTTATTATGTTCCCCCGAAGCCCTCTTTTCTCTAAACGAAATAACCCTAATCTTGCTAATCTTTCTGGGTACTGTAGTCCACCCAGTCCTTTTATTATTTTTGTTTAAGTAGAAAAAATGTGCTCACCTACTTTTATGGGCTAATTTTTGCTTTATTTCGTAAGTCCCGCTGTATCACCTCCAGTCCGAGCACCGCCAGCCTCGCGGCTGCCACGCCAATTCCAAACAGAATATCCAGGTGCTTACTCACTTCGAGGCTTGCACCGCAACAGACTCCACGCTCCGGTCAAGGTATTCAACAGCTTTATTGTACAAAATTTAAAATCACAGCATAGCACAAAAACGATTGTCACAGCATACTCTCCTGCAGTTATCTCTGACGCGTTTCGGTTAGACACTCTTGTTCACAGTCAATATTTCCATGTTTAGCTGCTACTTTTAAAACAAATCTAAAACCAATTAACTGCAGTTTTGAGATCACATGATCGATCAACGGCATTCGGTTTAAAGGGGAACACGCATATACAAAGACAGAAGCAAGAAATATACTATCAAAGGGATGTCAGTGATATAAGCCATATATACGATTTTAGTATATGTAGAACAGGTCCGTTCTATAATTCAGACCTTGCAGCCAGACATTTTTTAGAAAGTCATGAAGGGAACATAACAGGCTTGAGATATTATGCTATAGAACATGTTTTACGTCCAGAGAGAGGAGGAGATTGGGGGAAAAAACTAAGATTAAGAGAGGCCTACTGGATACTCAGATTAGGCACCAGAATACCGCAAGGTCTGAATTATAGAACGGACCTGTTCTACATATACTAAAATCGTATGTATATATTCAAATAAATAAATAAGTTTTTCCCTATATATATGGCTTATATCACTGACATCCCTTTGATAGTATATTTCATGCCTCTGTATTTGTATATGAGTGTTCACCTTTAAACGGAATGAAGTTGATCTATCATGTGATCTAAAAACTGCAGTTAATTGGTTTTAGATTTGTTTTAAAAGTAGCAGCTAAACATGGAAATATTTACTGTGAACAAGAGTGTCTAACTCGAAACGCATCAGATAACTGCAGGAGAGTATGCTGTGACAATCGTTTTTGTGCTATGCTGTGATTTTAAATTTTGTACAATAAAGCTGTTGAATACCTTGACCGGAGCGTGGAGTCTGTTGCGGTGCAAGCCTCGAAGTGAGTAAGCACCTGGATATCCTGTTTGGAATTATTATTTTTGTTGCCCGCCTTTGTACCTGTTCAAACTCTACAATGTCTTTCCTGTGCACTGGTGCCCAAAACTGTACACAATATTCCATGTGTGGTCTAACCAGTGACTTCTATAATGGGAGAATAAAGTTCTCATCATGTGCCTCTATGCCCCTTTTAATACACCCCATGATCCTATTAGCCTTGGCAGCAGCTGCCTGATTCTGGCTTCTACAGTTAAGTTTACTGTCCACTAGGATTCCCAAGTCTTTCTCCATGTCACTTTACCCAGCCGTTTTGCATTTAACATGTAGTCATGTAATGGATTTTTCCTCCCCATGTGCATAACCTTGCATTTATCTGTATTAAACCTCATCTGCCATTTCCCTGCCCAGGCCTCCAACTTATCCAGATCCCTTTGTAATAACACATTATCCTCTATTGTGTTGATTACTTTAGAGAGCTTAGTATCGTCTGCAAAGATCGATATTCTACTGTGTAATCCATGTGTAAGATCATTAATGAAAATGTTAATGAGGCTCGGGCCCAATACGGACCCTTGTGGTACCCCCATAGTAACAGCGATCCAGTCTGAGTATGTACCGTTAATTACTACCCTTTGTTTTCTATCAATGAGCCAGTTGCTTACCCACTTGCACACATTTTTACCCAGTCCAAGCATTCTCATTTTATTTACCAACCTTTATGTGGCACCGTATCAAATGCTTTAGAAAAATCTAAATATATGACATCTAGTGCCTCACCCTGATCCAGTCTAGCACTGACTTCCCTCATAGAAGCTGATAGATTAGTCTGACAGGACCGATCCTTTATGAACCCATGCTGGAACGGCGTTATACATTGATTTTCAGTGAGATACTCCAGGATAGCATCTCTGAGAAAACCTTCAAACATTTTACCTACAACAGAGGTTAAGCTTACCGGCCTATAGTTTCCTGGATCACTTTTTGACCCCTTTTTAAATATTGGCACCACATTTGCTATGCGCCAATCCTTTGGGACATACCCCGTTATTAGACCTTCCATAAATATTAAGAATAGGGGCCTATCTATGACATCACTTAACTCCCTTAGGAGACGTGGGTGTATGCCATCTGGACCTGGGGATTTGTCTATTTTAATCTTCCTAAGGCGGAGCTGCACTTCTTCCTGGGTAAGACAAGAAACTTTTAAGTTGGAGTTTACCTCATCCCTCTGTTCAACAGGAAGCTCATCCTTCTCGGTAAATACAGTGGAGAAAAAAGTGTTTAATACGTTTACTTTTTTCTCATCGCCCTCTACTGTGTCTCCCTCAGTATTTTTTCAAAGGGCCAACATTTTCTGTTTTAATCTTTTTACTATTGATATAGTTAAAAAATATTTTGGGGTTAATTTTACTTTCTATAGCAATATGTCTTTCCGTCTCCAGCTTTGCTTCCTTTATCTTTATTTTACACACTTTATTTTTTTCCCTATAGCTTCTTAGTGCCTCTTCACTGCCCTCCTGTTTTAGTAGGTGAAACGCTTTCTTTTTGTTTTTTATTGCCTCCTTTACATCTCTGTTGATCCACATTGGGTTTTTCTTGTTTCTAATTTTTTTTATTACCATAAGGTATGTACCTCTCACAGTGGTAGCATAGGATGTTTTTAAAAATTTCACATTTATTTGAAGCCTGAAATGTGGCAAAAGGTTGAAAAGTTCAAGGGGGCAGAATACTTTTGCAAGATACTGTACTTTGGGGCAACATCTTCCCTACATCTTCAGAGGCAGAGACAACATTGTTCACATACAGCTCAGCTGTGGGCTCATACCATGCACTCACCCTACAATGAGCAATAGACAGTTTATAACCACTTTATACAAGTGGCACAACCCATGCACGCTTTGCAACAATGAAGTCATCACCTGCAGCCCATATGCCGAAATTCACAGGGTTACTACTGACAACCCCAATACCAGCACTATCATACCTAGTAGCGTTCTGCTACACACAGACTACCTTGTCCGTGTGCCCACTGGGCAGTGTCTACACTATTTTGGGTCTCACATAAGCAAAAGACCCCTGGTTGAACCCAGCAACCACATTAACTTCACAGGAAGCTGTAATGACAGCACACCTCTCAGGGTTGCTATCCACCATGGCCCCTAGGGACGCACCTGAACCCCAACCATCAACATCCTCTAATTTCTGGACCCTGAAGCTCCATCTTTTGGCTACTAGCTGTCACCTGGTTTCTACCAGAGGAAATCTGGTCTACCCCACTGACCACCTCAGTGATGATAACTTTCACTGCACTAGGACCCACTGTGGCCCCCATAACATGCATGCTAGTAATTACAGGGTTCCCACTGCCAACATTACACGGTGTTTCACTAGTGCTAGAGGAAACATTCCCCTGTTAACACCTCTGCTTACCGACTCTGTCTAGCAACGTGTGGAGATGTTTCCCTCACATCCCCTGTCAATGCTTCTTAGGGAGAACTTTCAGCCCCTATCAGGGCCACTCCTGCATCTTGCTCATCATCAAGTTTGCTAGAGTCAATGGCAGACATATTTACAAATAGGATATCAGTTATAGCAGTCCAGTTATCATCTTTATGGTTCTCCCACATATACAGCAAACTGGCTGTGTTCATATAAGGCAACTCAATCACCTTTTTAACAAAAGTAGATGTAGTGGACATCTGACTGCAAATGGCACCCACCTGTAGGTGGCCCCAAACCACAGGACATACCACCTCCGTGATACTGCTACTATTTTTCTCTAGGGAAAATGTATCAGTTGCCTCAGAACCAGGCACCTCTTTACCATCTGCGGATTCAAACACATTAATCTGCCCCACACTATCGCCTGAGCAAACCCTCTCCTCCACTGTGTCTAGCAGCTCACTTTTTCTGTTACTACCGTCACTGTAATCTTTATGATCGTTGCAGTAAAACCTACTGAATATACAGCAACCATTGGCGCAAGTGACCTGAGGTGGACTACATGTCCCATTACAAAAATTCTCTGCAGTGCCACAATCCAGATCTCCATCACAGAGCACCCTCTCTGGAAAACACTGCTCAGGGCTGCACACAAAATCTTCCTCAGTACATGTTTTCTTTACCCAAGTATTTCCATCACTCTCTGAGGCCTCATCCATGCCTGCATACACCTCACTAGGGTCTGGACACACCCTTTTTAAACTAGTCTCCTCACACGTTGCAGGAGAGCAATCATTTTCAGGGTTTGCCTTTTCCCTTCCAAGCAATAAACTGGCCGTGTTCACACTAGGACAGACCTGGTGGCCATCAATCACTGGGCACGCATTACCTGCGCTACTTGTGCTGTTGTCCACCATTACCACTAGGGGCGCAACTGCATCTTGCATGTTACCATCACGTACACACAGTACGCCGGGGTCAGTGGTAGACACCTTTAGCAACCGGAGTCCAGACACTTCACACACAGCTGCAGGGCCCTCATATTCATAAGTTTTCACAACAGGAGGTGCAGAGGAGACCTTATTGCTATGGACAACCACATTAGCTCCTACGGAGACTGTAGCGGTAGCACATTTTATCCAGATTGTCATCAACCCCTGGACACATACTCCTAGCACTGTTGACCACGACCTCTAGGGGTGTACTTGAGCTAGTCTGTTCTAAAGCTGGCATTTCTTCAGAAGCTACTTCACACATCACTTTGACAGCCATGACCTCCAGGGGCAGACCTGAGCTGCTCTCCTCTACTGCTACAGCACCTCTAGAAAGGTGTTCACAAAGGGGCGCAGTAACTGGAGCGAACTTTGTGACCCTGCCAACAACCCCCTGCTCAAGCTGGGTGAAATAGCTATTGGTTACAGGTACATTTAACCCATTAGTAGCATTTTCAATAAGCATAATATTAATAACACAGGAAGCAACATTAGAGTTGCCATCTCGGACAGGCAACATCGTATGTAATACACTGAGTCCACCAGACTTTACCAGTCCATTTATCACAGTCCTGCCACTGCTCTCTGGACTCTTCTGGTTTGTCAACATATTTGGGCCTCCGTCTAGCCCAGCCAAGTCCTCACACAGGTCATGCACATGACCTACAGTCCCACAACACGAACCCAACCCCACTGGAGCAGTCTTACCAGGTATGATATCTGGGAGCAGTATGATGTCTGGCTACAGCCCCACCCATGTCAGGCATGGGTAGGGCTCCAACCACCTAGAACTCCAGGACGTGGGGCTGCAATCTCTCCGGCCTCGTCCTGAGAGGGCAGTCAGGGGCACAACTCTCCACTCTGTGGCACCTACAACATGGCTCCCTCTGCTGGACAGTGGTAGCAGGGTCCTGCTAATGAAGGTGGTTGCCCATGGCAATGGCAGTGTGGGATAGTGGGACAGCCTCTTATGTTTTCTAAGTAAAATCCCATGCATGACAGTTGTAAAATGTTTCTTTGTATTCTACTGTTTGGCCACAAGATGCCGCTATGTCCAGTTTCCAGTATATGCAACTGAGGGACATGGTATAAGACTGGCACATGTAGCAGCCATTTTGAGAAGCTGCTGAGATTCTGAGGAGAACAGACAGTGTCTCTAAAGGAGCTAAAGGAGCCAGGATTCACAGTCGTTCCAGGGACAGAGGAGAGCCTGACTGTCTATACAGACACCATCGCAGAGGGAGAGAGAGAACTCCTGGACAAGAAGGACAAGCTGCCAAGATAGAGAGGACTGTCTGCAGCCGGACCATCCATTCCATCCATCTGCACCGGAGACCAGGGATTGCCGGCCATCTTTAAGGTACCTCAGCGGATGCGTGCACGCCACCGAGTTCAGGACTGTGAGAAGGCCTGATATTAGTTTAGTTAGTTAGGCTCAGTTACAGGCCAAAAGAGGGTTTCCCAAATACATCCTCCTGTTCAGGACTTTGAGTGCACCATTAGCTACTTGAACCGGTTCATCTGTGAGGGAAAGTTTGTGTCACGTGTGTTTGGGAGGGAAGTGGGTAAATCATTTAAGCTGTGTAAGCTGCTGTGCTGCACCACGAGCCCCTGCAACTGCCACCACGCACCATTGTTCCCGTTGGTGATTACAGTATTAAGAAGGTAAGGGGTTATCGGCCTTTCCGAACCCCACGGTTAGGTAAAGTTACCGGGCATCCAGAGAGTACACTTCTGGCGGCGCGCTGTGCAGCACAGGGGCCCAGGATACGTATTTGTAAATTTGTGTTTGGGGGATCTGTTCACCATCTTGTTCCTGAAAATTCAGTAAAATAAACCGTTGTTGAGCTGGTGTTGGAGTCGTGTTCTTTGTCCGTGACTTCGCTGTATTCGGTAAAGCTGCCCTCGGTACTAGGCTTACAACAGCACACAGGTCCCTCAGCAACTCTATCTCTCCTGAAGTGGACCCCTTCATTGATGGACGATACGGCCTCCTGACCTCGGGACATCCCCTCATGCACATGCCCACCTGTAGAGATCCATTGCACTATTCAGGTTGGTGACTTTTGCAGCCAACTTTTCCATCTCTGAATCTGTATCTCCGGACACCAAGGCAGCTTGGATTGTGGGGAGACCATCTTTCCCACTGACTCTGGTTGATAATGATTTTTAGTGCATGCTGGTCTGCCTCAAGTAGTGTCTGGAGCTTTTTATTATCCTCTCATGTTTTGGCAGTTAGCTGCTCAGTTTGTTGCGTCACCTTCATCAACTGGATGAGCAGCTCCTCCATGGCCAAATGAAAATTTCAGCCAGCATTAACTGTCTCTTAACACACACAGTGTCCGCCTCTCTCCACTCAGAACACACAGTCTCTCACCCCACCGAACTCAGCCTGTTTGCAGGTGTGTCTCTTTTAGCAGCACTGCTTCACAATCAGCCCTCTGACACTTTAAATCTTGCTGCAGCAAAACTTCACATGCGTTTCTTCATGCACTATCTTTTGTGCCAATCTTGCCCATAGCATCTTTCACTATATGTAACACCTCACTTGCGTTCGGACATCATTCTTGACCATCCTGGGGGTACGTTAGCTCTCAGCTCGCCGCCTTCGTAAATGGAATGGCAGTCTGACACTTGATTCTCTTTAAGTCTGACCTCAGCCAGCTTTATTCTCCAACACAGGATAAATGTATAAAGCATACAAAATAAACCCTATCCCATTTAGCCACTCACTATACATAAGTAACGTTCCTGTCTATTTGTGGCCACGGCCATCACCTAGCACCACCAAATACTTTACCCAGTTTCCTGCTGGCATCCAGCTTCTCTTAAGCCTCTGGGGGCCTCTCTCCAGCTCCTCTGCTGCTCCACATTCAGGTAGCAGACCACACACCCCAATTACCTGCAGTACAATGCTCTTTATAGGCCTTCAGGGACCTGCACAAAGCCTGTCCTGGATCTCGGGGAGTAGGCACCCAGCCAACATGTTGCCCACTCCCGATAAGAGCTGACCCGGGAACGGCTGAACAGCCACACTAAATATAAACGGCTACCAACCGCTTACTGTGGCTGATAACATACACGAATGGCTCTTGGTAGCCTTGGTGGCGTGTTCCTTGCAGGTATCCTGCTTTGCTCCACCTAGTGGCAGAAACATGCGACTGCCTGAGATCACTCTGCCACAATACTCTATATAAAAAGATACACATGCATGTTTTTTTCACTATCTGACATGAAATCAGAATATACCTTACCTGTTTTAGGCCAATTAGGATTACCAAAAGTATTTATATTTGCCAAGTGCCAGAATAATGAGAGAAAGATAATTTTTAAAGCATTTTTATTACTTTCTGCAAAGTTAAAAGTTTGCTTACATTTCATTAGTATATAGTATTCATTATACTTTTGGCCCACTCCTCCTGACAGAATTAGAATAACTGAGCCATGTTTGTAGGTTGCCTTGCTCGCACCTGCCTTTTCAGCTTTGCCCATACATTTTTAATAGTATTGAGATCAGGGCTTTGTGATGGCCACTCTAAAACATTGACTTGGTTATCCTTAAGTCACTTTGTAATCAGTTTGGCAGTATGCTTCGGGTCATTGTCCATTTGGAAAACTGATTACCGCCCAAGCTTTAACTTCCTGGCTGATGTCTTGAGATGTTGCTTCAGTATTGTCACATAACCTTCTTTCCTCTTGATCCCATCTATTTTGTGAAGTTCACCAGCAAAACAACATGATGCTGCCACCCCTGTGTATTACAGTTGGGATGGTGTTCTTAGGCTTTCAAACTTCTCCCTTTTTCCTCCAAACGTAACAGTGATTATTCTACCCAAACAATTATATTTTAGTTTCGTCAGACCACAGGAGATGTCTCCAAAAATGTTGGTCTTTGTTCCTGTGTGCCTTTGCAAATCTTATTCCGGCTTCTGTTTCTTTTGGAGTAATGACTTCTTCCTGGCAGAGTGATCTTTCAGCCCATGTTGATACAGTACCACTGTGGATATGACACAATCTTACCAGCTTTGGCCAGAATCTTCAAAAGGTCTTTTGTTTTTATTCTTGGGTTGATATGCAGATATCGGACCAAAGAACATTCATCTCTGAGACACAGAACCCGTCTCCTTCCTGAACAGACATTCCCATCTTGTTTGTACTTGCAAATAATTCATACCTGCCAACTTTTGAAGGTGGGCAGGAGGGAGATCTGAAGGTGAGCACACGGCCCAAAAATTTGAATGGCTACGCTCTCTTGTTGAGCCATGCCACGTCGAAAAAGCCACACCCACTCCACCGGTGTAACGACTCTGGAAGAAAGTTAAATTAGAGTTTTGGTGTCACCCAGCTTTCCTTAAGATTGGTTAGTCTATTCAGGATCCAGAAAAACTGGGAGATACCGCTAAACTGTAACTAAACCATTATACTACTACCAAACTTTCCCCCATACAGTCGTTATATAGTGGTAGCTACCAGTGTACACAGGCTCTGCAGATGTTTAAGTGACTACAGTGCACTTACATCTAGGGACTCAACAGAGACATCTTCTATGACTGGAATTTTCCTTTTTCCCTTTTCTTCTCCATCCTATCCAGATTGTCATGATGACTTCTTTCGGTCACGACACTGCATCGGTTTTACCTTGACTCGTTATGGAAAATGGAGGGGACCAAATTATTTATTTATTGATAATCCTAAAGTGGGCAACTCCTGTAATCATGAAAGTGGATGCCCAGGTCTAGATTCTCATTAAATAAATACATTTAAAAAAAAAAAATGACATTGGGTTCCCCTCATTTTCCATAACCAGCCAAGGTAAAACTGACAGCAGCAGCCTGATACTATCAGAATGGGAAGAACCATCGATACAGGTAACTTCCCATTCTAAAAATACTAGCTTGCAGCTGCTCCAGAAGCGGTCCACTTCTGAAGGTGACCGGCTCTTCCCAGTACCCCTGGTGCATTGGGTACTGGGGTAATAGTGACATGGGATTAGTTTCAGCCTTGGGCAACAAGAAACACCTATAGCTGAAACCAAGCGATAGTAATGAAGAGGCGTCTATCAGACACCTCCACTACAAATCACTGGAATTATATGGGGAAAAAAACACACAAAATACACAAAAACTTCTACTTAAATAAACCCTCCCTGACACCAGCCAGTCCAAATGGGAACCTGTAAATAAACAAACATTACACATATACATATAGGCTGGATACCCTATCCAGCATCCAGGAAAGCTGGGTGATACTCATCGCCCACAGGTAATATTCAGCTTTCCATGATAGGAATACTGGGTGTCAACCTTGGGGGATGGAGTGTCACCCAGCTTTTCTGGATGCTGAATAGGCTATAATCGCAAGTCTGTCCCCTGTGGCCTGTCTCCTGCTCTCTGCAGCTGCTAAAGACGTACCGCAGGGGGCAGGAGACAGGGAGCAGAGGGCAACTTCTACGCCTTGTTGCCTGTCTCTTGCTCCCTGAAACTGCCAGAGACAGACTGCAAGGTGCAGAAGACAGGAGACAGGGGCAGAAGATAAATAGGCAACTCCTACCCACTTGGACATTCAAACACATATACCCCTCCCCTACACACACAAACACACACACACACCTCTCGCACACACACACAGAAATACACACCCCTCCCCTCCCCCCCCCACGGAACTACACACCCACTCATCCCCCCGCACAATGAAGTACACACACACACAACCATCCTCTGCACACTCAAACACACAGACTCAACCACTCCACACACGCAGCCCTCCCGCGCACACAAACACACACACACTCCTCCACTCACACACACTCAAACATAAACCCCTCCCCCTGCATACACACCCCTGTAGTACACTCACCTGCCCTGCTGCCCGCATCCAGGCTCTCCATGCTGCTCTGCTAGGGAGAGGGGGCGGAGCTTTGTGGCTCCTGACAAGCCCCGCCCCCTTCCCAGCAGTGCTTTCTGTGTCTCCAGGGTCCCGTAGCTTCCTATGCAGGAAGATGGCCCACATTTTCGGGAGTGTCCCGCCCAACCGGGAGGGTTGGTAAGTATGGTATAATTGTTTGTACAGATGAACGAAAATCAGTGTGTTTCTGTTGTGCTATCAAATATCTCCACAGGTGTGTCTCTAATTAACTCCACTGTTGCCAATAAACCTGTCAGAAGCTTCCACAGACATGACATCATCATATGGGCTGTCCCAAACTGTTTAAATGCATTGTAAACCTAGCGTATGTAAACTTTTGACTTTGCAAAAAGTGATAAAAATTCCTTAAAAAATTCTCTCTCATTATTCTGGCATTTGACAAATGTAAATAGTTTTGGTAATCCTAATTGAGAAAAACATTCATATGTGTATTTTTATGTAGTGTATGTAAACTTCTGGTTTCAACTGTAGTTAGTGGCAGTTGGATGCAGCAGAGAGCAGACATGTCAAAGGGAGAGAGTACATTAAAATCCAAAGCCCAAGAAATACTGACAGTAAGAAGAACTGGTAGAATGTACCACAAGGAAGCCGAGGTATGGTGAAACCAGAGTGTGAGCAATATCAGTATACACTGATAAAAGGGTAACAATGTTTTGAACTTTTGACTTTCAGGCTCCATATCTCACCATCCATTATAGTTTTGAACGTGAGACTACCGTTATTTTATTGACAATCTTGGCTATCTCATATGTAAATTTGACTTGTAACTATTTAGTATATGCTTAGTTATGCAGATTCTTGTCATGTAACTGCATTGTTGCTGTTATGGTCCTTATAATCTAAATTTAAAATTGTATTATTTTGTCTGTATTTTTACATCCACCTTTGGCTTTCAACACTGCCTGAATCCTTATGGTCATGCTCTCGATCAGATTCAAGCATGTCTCAAGTTAAATCTGATCCCAGGTCTTTTCTACGTATTCCCAATGTTTGTGCATACTGATCGACTCTCTTGGGTACGAATACAGCTTAACTCTACCCACAAGTGTTTAATTGGGTTGAGGTCTGGGAACTGTGGGGACCAATCCATCAACCAATCCATCAACTCTACTTTATTGTCACTGAGCCATTTCTTTGGCATTCTCGACGTATGCTTCGGATTGTTGTCCTGCTAGAACACTATGTCGTCCTTTTTATACCCATAGTACTCAAGTGTACAAAATAATTTATCTTGTAGAATAATCACATAAAGCTCAGCATTGAGACCACCATCAATCCTGGTCAAATATCCAATGCCTTTGGCTGTGAAACAACCCCATATCATCAGGCTTCCTCCAAAAATTTTTGGGAAAATTTCCTTTTAATTTTTCTAAATCCATTTCCCCTTTTTTTCCCTTTAGTTCTTCCACCCCCAATTGGACCCCAACAGATCCCCCCTTTGACTTTTGTCTTATTATTCCATTTTCCCCCATTTCCTTTCTTTAGGGGGGACTTTGAAATAAGGGGGTTGTCCCAGAATCTGGTTTTTATTTTCACCCCGCATCTAGCGCAGCCCCCGAAATTTGGTGTTAATGTCCCCCCACCCCAATATCAGCCCGCATTACGGGCCCCGGGGCCGGCATTTTAAGGGCCCCTGTTTTGGGGGTTTTGGGAGGGGGGAGGCGGGGCACACTAAAAACCTTTATGAAGCTATAGTTTTTAATGGGCTTGTTAGGGGCAATTCCAGGCGCATTACTTTTGGGAAACCCGGAAAACCCACTTTCAAAGTGGTTTCCCTGACCAGGGGTTGTCGGTTACCCGATAAAAATCGCCTTTTTTATGACCCACATTAAGGGGGTTCTTTAAATAAGGGCATTCTATACAATATTATGACATAAAAAATTTTGCTTTTAAAACCCAAAACAAAATATTTTTGCCCCCAAAACCTTTTCACTTTTCAGCTTTTTTGGAAACTAAATTTGGGGACGCTTCTTATTTGGTTAAGGCCTTCTTCCCCTTTTTTTTTTGGCCCAAACCATTCCAGACTTGTGTTTTTGCGTGAACGCGTTTTTCTCATTTTTTTTAAAGCAAAAAAACCCCCTTAAATTTTGCTGTTTTTCCCGTGCCAGAATGAAAAAACCTTTTTGGGGTTTAAGCTGACCTTTTGACCCCGATTTTTTTGCCTGGGCGTCCCTTTGGCTTCTAAAATGAATGCAGGGAAATTTTTCATTTTGTATTTTTCCCAACTTTTAATATAGGTTAGCGATTTTTATTCGAAAAAGTTGAAAGGGGGAAAGGGTTTTTTAAAGGTGATCAAAAATTTCCAGTTCTTGCGTTTAATTTAAATTTTTAAAAAAAAAATCTGTGCATCATTTTTAAGATCGCCCCTTTTTTTCGGCGCCCCTGAAATTTTGGCGGCCGGGCAAATAAAGATTACAGAAAAAGGCAGGGTTTGAAAATGTTGTGCGACGCATAAATGGGATTTTGTAGGGTTTGAAATTTTGGGCCGGGGAAAAACCCACATGACCCCCCGGTTTTTTACATAGAACGGGTTTTCCGGGTTTCCCAAGCCTAAAGTGTTTTCCCCCAGCTTCTCATAGGGAAAAAGGACCTGCGCCCCCTCCCTTGTGGCCAAACAGCCCCAGCGACTTTTGTATATTTCTGCACGGGAAAACCCCCTCAAAATATTAGTGTGACCCTTTCCCAAATTTAGTTGGGATTAGAGATTTGAATTTTTTCATGTATTAGCTAGAAAATTTTTAAAAGGCGGGCATCTCCCGTGAAAATTCACGGGGGGTGGGAAGAAAGGGGGGGGGGCCCCCCCCCGGGCGAACACAAAAAAGGCTCTATCTAGGGAAAGAACATGGATAAAGTTAAACCAAACTAGTTTTAGGACATTGTAGGGGAAATATCTTTTTTATTAACATTTTGCTATTGAAAATATTTCCTGGATTTTAGGCAGCCTAACTTATTTTGGTAAAAAAACATTTCAAAATTAACTGCAGGTCTTTTTGTTAGCTGAAAAAACTCCATTTTTATTATCATTAAAACATTTCAGATGGGTGTTAAATTTTTCCCAAAATTTACACCTGTGACTGTTAAATATTTTCCAAACCTTGCACTTAATTTAAAAAAACCAGCAATCTTGTAGTCGGGCAAAAGGGTTGTTTGTTCCCAAAAAATCCTGTATCGTACAAAACTTCACAGTTACGTTTTTTTTTGGGATTTTTCCCGCCCCCCGCAATGCCCATTGACGCACATCTACGTAAATCTTAAAACAAAATTTTAATATTTCCCAAAAGGGTTTAAAATTGAAAGGTGCAAAAAAAATACAGTTTATTATATCAAAACATAACATTACGTTTTTTTTGACTTTTGCGCAACCAGCACTGTTCATTAAAGGGCATCAAAGTAAATCTTAAAACAGCAATTCAATTTTCACCACGGTAAATTGAAAGGTCAAAAAAAAAACCTTTTTATTAATCAAAACTTTAACATTTAAAGTTTTTTTTGGGAACTTTTGCGCCCCCAGCACTTTTCATTGACACAGCTCTACGAAAAATCTTAAAACGAAAATTTCTAATATTCACCACGGGGTAAAATTGAAAGGTGAAAAAAAATACAGTTTATTATACCCAAAACATAACAAAACATTTTTTTTTTGACTTTTGCGCATCCCAGCACTTTTCATTGAGCCAGCATCAAACGAAAAATTTTTAAAAACACCAATTTTTATATTCACCACGGGGGTAAAATTGAAAGGTCAAAAAATACCGTTTATTATATCAAAACAAACAGTTACGTTTTTTTTTGCCCTTTTGCGCCCCCAAAGGCACTTTCTTTAAAACCGGCAGCATCTAGAAATTTTAAAACAGAAATTCTTTTTTTCCCAGGTGAATTAAAAGGTTTTAAAAAAAAATTCCCCTTTTTATTATATAAAAACAAAAAACAGTTACGTGTTTTTTTATTTTTAAACGAACCCAGCATTTTTCATTGACGCAGCATTACGTAAATCATAAAAAACCCCGGGCAATTCATATTCAAAAACGGGTGAATTAAAAGGGTTTGAAAAAAATCCCGTTTTTATTTTTCAAAACAAAAACAGTTACGTTTTTTTTTTACTTTTACGCACCCCCCACTGTTCATTGACCCCAACCCCCCATCCCCCGTAAAATTTTAAAACGGGCAATTCAAATTATTCACCAAGGTGAATTGAAAGGTGCAAAAAATCCCCTTTTTTTTATATCAAAAACATAACGGGTTATTTTTGTTTTTTGACTTTTTGCCACCCAGCACGGGTTAAATTGCCCGCGCATCTACAAAAATTTTAAAAACAGAAAAATTCTATATTCACCACGGGTGAATTAAAGGGGCCCAAAAAATCCATTTTTATTATATCAAAACAAAACAGTTACGTTTTTTTTTTTGATTTTTGCCACCCCAGAAACGGGTTTCTTTGGGACGCAAGCTTTTTTTGGGGTAAATTTTAAAAACAGCAATTCTATATTCACCACGGGGTGAATTGAAAGGTGAAAAAAATACCCTTTTTATTAAAATCAAAAACATAACATTTTCGTGTTTTTTGATTTTGGGCCACCCAGCATGTTTTTTCCCCACATCAAAGGGGAAATCTTAAAACAGCAATTCTATTTTTCACCACAGGTAAATTTGGGAAAGGTGAAAAAAAATTCAGTTATTATATAAAAACTTTAAACGGGTTTAGTTTTTTTTGCCTTTGCGCACCCAGCACTGTTAAATTGACGCAGCCCCCTATTTAAACCCTTAAAACACCCAATTCTATTTTCACCACGGGGGTAAATTTGAAGGTGCAAAAAAAATACATTTTAATTAAAATCAAAACATAAAGTTACGGGGTTTTTTTATTTTTTTGCGCAACCAGCACTGTTCTTTGGACGCAGCATCTCCCGTAAATCTTAAAAAAAAGCATTTTCTTTATTCACCCCAAGGTAAATTTAAAAAGGTAAAAAAAAATACCTTTTAAATTATATCAAAACATAACTTTTACGTTTTTTTTTGGGCCCTTTTGCGAAACCCACATTTTCTTTGACGCAGCATCTACGTAAAATCTTAAAACAGAAAATTCTATATTCACCACGGTGAAATTAAAAAAGGGGGCAAAAAAAAAAGTTTTTTATATCAAAACATAACATTCCCCTTTTTGTTTTTTGACTTTTGCGCCCCCAGCACTTTCTTTGACGCAGCACCCTACTTTAAATTTTTTAAAACAGCAATTCTAAAACACCACGGGTGATTTGAAAGGTGCAAAAAAAAACCGTTTATTAAAATCAAAACTTAACGGGTTATTTTTGTTTTTTACTTTTGCGCACCCACCCACTTTTCATTACGCAGCTCTTCTTAAATTTTAAAAAACGGGCTTTTTTCCTATTTTAACCACAGGTAAATTTTAAAAGGGTTTGCAAAAAAAAAAATTTATTATACCAAAACAAAACAGAAAAGGGTTTTTTGGACTTTTCCCCCAGTCCAGATTTGTTGCCCAAAACCACCTTCCCAGAAAATTTTTAAATTTCCGGGCAATTTTTTTTTGGGATTAGAGGGATTTAAGAATATGTGATTTGGCCGTCTTTTAATAAGGGGGATTTTTAAAAAACTTTTCCCATCCCTTTCTAAAATTTTTATTTTTTCGGAAAAGGGAGCAAAAAATCCCCGGGGGTGGTAACGAGCAAAAAGGGGGGGGTAGCACATGGGGGAAAGAGGAGAGGAAGGTGTCCTTCCAGTGCTGGTGAAAACCCACCATGCCAGGGATCTTTCAGTTGCGGGGAAACCGTCACCTGTCATGGGCTGGGCGGGGCCCCTGTAAAATCTAAGTAACGAAAAACGTCCCCCTTTCTGCCTTCAGGGGTTTTTAATTTGCAACCTGCATTTTGGGCGGGCCCTTTTCCTCCCCCGTCCTCGCGGGTCACGGCCCAAATGTCGTCATCAGCACCCATCAGCACCCCTTTCCAACATAAAGGGCAGCCCAAATGTAAAACCCCGTGTACCCACCACTTTTGGAAAATCCTTTGTTTGAAACCTTTTTTGATGAAAAAAAAAAAAAATGCGTTTGGGGGTTTCGAAGGCATTTTTAAAAGATAAAAAGGGAGATTTAGTTGCTCTGACCCCCCAAGTTACTGGATGCCATCGGGGAAGGAGGTAAAGGAAAAACCCGGTAAAATTGGAAAAAAAATCCCGGGGCCCCGGGTCTCCCCCCTTTTTGCGGGTTGGCCCCTTGCTTGTACCCCGAAAAGCTTTTTGGATGCAAAAACCCAGGAACCCCAAAGGGTCACCTGTGTTGATATGATGATGATGACAACATTGCGGATCCTCCGGGGTCTTTTCCGCAGAATTTGGGCTTGCAAAGCGCTTCATCAGGGGGCCGAGAGGAAGACGAGGGGGGTAGTGTCAATCCCGGTCCCCCCACAAAAAGGGAGGGGGCCCCGGGGCCCGCAAAGCCCCGCTGAATGTTTCCCGCCAGCCAGGGTTTCAGCCCCAAAACCCCCCTTCCCTTGTTTTTCGCCGTAAAAAAAGGTCCGGGGGCCCTCTCAACCGGGGCCCTTCTTTGAGAAACCCCTTTGATTCCCCAGTGATGTCATAGGGCCCCCTTTCCTAAAGGGAAAAAAGTAAAAGGCAAAAAAACCTTAAGTGGTTTAACCCCCCCCAACATGTTAGTCAAAATGCAGCGAATGCATGAGTTAAAATTTGGAGGGAAAAAATTGGGCCCAAAAAAAGGGCCCAGCCCGACCCCGGGGAAACCCCAAACCCCACTTGTAAAAAACCCCTTGTCTCCCCCCAATCCTCCCCCCCTCCGCCACCCCAAGCGTTCCTCAGCTGCCCTTTGTCTTCAGAGTCATGATCGGGATCAGCCTCCGCTTCAGCCTCCACCTTTCGCCCCCGGTACCACAGCCCCACCAGAGCCCCACCCTCCCCCTTCCCCTTTTCCCCCAGTTTAAACGACATTCACGGGGTACAGGGGGCCCCGGGTTTCAAAACACCCAGCCTCGTCTTCCGGGTTTTGGGGGAGAAAAAGAAACATTTTAAAACCCAAACCACCCCAAACCCAAAAACCCCAAAAATTGTCGGAAAATTGCCAGGTTTTTGGCCCTTGGGAAAATGTTCCCCTTTCCGGTGGACACAAAAAGGGGGGTTTTTCCGCCCCCTCAGGGCCCCGCTTCCCCCCAATCCCGGGATCCCGAGCAGGCTTTTCCCTTTGCCAGAAAAGCTTTTCCCTGCCCTCCCCCACCAGGGTTAATCTAAAATTTCAAGCGCTTTGTCTGCATCTTTTGCCCCTGGAAAGCCCATCTCACCACCGACACATGGACTTTAAGCATGGCCAAGGGGCATTTTTCTCTGGCCCAAGCTCACTGGTGGGCTGGGGGGATGTCTCTGGGGGTTGACGGTGGTTTCTCAGGCTCGGCGCACGTTTCTTAAAAAACCGCGGGGAAATTGGTGGGGGCCCTCCCCCCCCAAAGCCCCTTGGGGGGCTTTTCACGTGCCCAAAAGCCCACCGGGCCCGATTTAAAATTTTTATCTGCCTTGGAGACCGCCCCGACAAAAAGGGGTCAGGAGCTGTGGACGGCTCTAAGAAAACAAACCCCAAACGCCTGGCTGGGGAAAAGGGAACCCTTTTGTCCCAAAGGAAAGGGGGGTTTGCAAAACGGGGAAATCTGCTGGCCGCCCTTTAAAAAGGGTTAGGTTTTGGAGCACATCCTTGTTGGCACAGTCATGACCTTGTCTTCCGGGAAAATTTCTAAAAGGCTTCCCGGGTCTGGCCCTGCCTGCTGAAAAAGGGCTCGAGGGTTGAGTTCGCACTTCCGCCTTGCAACCTTCTTTTCCCCCCTTGGCTGCCTTGCAGCTTTCAGCTGGGGCCCCCCCGTCAACCGTTCTTTTTGTTGACCCGTGGCAACACGCGGGGAATTCCCCCCTCCACAATGCCCCCGGCCGATTGGGGCGCAGGCTTGCCATTCCCAAAGTACGAATGACCAGGGCCTGAAAAGGGCCGGTAGGGGACCTGGGGGTTGTTGAACCACCGAAGTGGGGGCAGGTGATAGAGCTTTTGCCCCACCCTTTGCCATTTTTTAAAGAAGCCCCCCAAAATGGTCAGTGCGGACAATGCCCTTTTTGCATGGACCCATTGTGGTGTTCTTTTTTCGGAAAACGATCTTTGGGAAACACCTAAAAACAACGGGGGTCCCCCCCCAAAGGGGAGGAGGAGACGGAACAGAGGGGGAAAAAGGGAGCCTTTTCTCCGTCAAACCCAAACCAAAGGCCCCGACAGTTTAAACAAATTTCATCGGTTTTCATTGGGCAGTGGTTTGGGGGGTCCAGAGCTAGTGAAAAGGTGGCCCATCGGGCTCTCAGGGGGAAACATCTGGGGAAAGGGTCAGGGCTGGTTTTAAAAGCTGTGCCGGAGGCACGGAGGAGGGAGGAGGGGGGTATTCCGGGACACCGACTTTACCGACGTCCCCCCTTTGGGAAAAAGGGGGTTTGGGCCCGGCAAATTTTTGGGGCGGAGGGGGAAAAGATGAGGAAGATCATTTTTGCTATTTGGCCCTCAAACCAAGGCTTGGGAAATCAAGGCCCCAAATCTCTCACAGGGTGCTTGGATGCCCAAATTTCCCCCCAACAAGATCCCTCCTTTAAAGGGCCATCAAAATGAAAACGTTACTGGGGGGAAAAACCCCCCCTGGTTTCCCCGGTAAAAAAAAAAAAATTTCAGCATTTTTCCTTCCACCCACCCAAAATAGAGAGTAAAATGCAGGAAAATGGAGCCCTTTGCTGTTGATCAATGGAGACACCCGTTGCGTTGCTTAAAGTTCCCCAAATGCCCACGGTGGGAACAAAAATTCAGCGCCCGGTGACAGCAAATTAGAGTGCCCAAGAAAGGGGTACGGCCCAGCAGCAGGCAAGGGGGCCCAAAAGGGCCTAATGGGTGACCTCGGGCAATCTTTTTTTTAAACCACCTCACCAGGGCATCCCCAAATGCAGGGCACAACCAACACCCAAAGATCATTTTAAACCCATGGGGCCCGAATCTGCGTTCTAAAACACCGTTTGTTTTTGCTGTTTTCCGGACCCAAAGATTCTGGGGACCCAAAAAGGGAAACGAATGGCCCGAGCTGGCTCGTAAACGCCTAGAGGGTGTTGTCCTGCCCAGCACCCCAGCGTCAAATCTGGGGGGACCTTCAGCACGGGCTGGAGGAGTCTTTAAACAGAAAAAACGCACCCGGGCTTTCCCCGGGAAAATTTTGGGGATCTTTTTGATTTAATCAAGATAAATAAAGGCATGGATCTCGGGAAGATTTTTTTGGCCCCCAATTTCCGGGGTTCCCCGATTATTTTCCCAGTCCCTAAACCCCCCCTTCCCTTTTTTCCAAACAAAAATTTGGGTCCCCCTTAAAAAATTTTTTTTTAAAAAATGATAAATTTTTTTAGAAATTTTTTTTATTTTTTTTTTTCCCAAATTTCCCATTTTGTGGTTTTGTTTGGTGGGAAAACTGAAAAAGACAGAAAGGGTTTTCAGGGACAACCCCCGTATTTCCCCATTTACTTCATTTTAAACTTAAGAAGTTTTCGCTTTTGAAAATTGGTTTTTGGGGCCCATGTTGCTGTGAAAAATACAGCAAAAATTCATTGTCCTTTGGAACGGGAAATGTGGACTTCTAAGGGGGCTTTTTCCCCCTCAAAAATTTTTTTAAAAAGTGGTTTGAAAAAAGGGTAAATTTTAAAATTTTTTTTGGGTCATTTTGCTGTAAGTTTACAGCTATAATTTATGGTCCCTTTGGACAGAAATTTGGCCTTTTAAGGGGCTTTTCTCCCCTCAAAATTTTTTAAACTGGTTTAGAAGTCTTTTTTTTAATTTTTTTGGGGTTTCAGCTGCTTTAAAATCCCAAAAATACAAAAAGGTTTTATTATAAAAAAAATGTTGTTTCAAACCAGACTTTTTGGTTTTTCAAAATTTGACCAAATTTGGCCAAGGGCCCATGCTTTGTTTTTTTGGGGGTTTTTGCATGACATGCAGTTTTATTTCGGGTTTCCTTTATTCAAAAAAAATTTGGTTGTTTTTAACAGAAAATTTGTTCTTCACAATTGACCAAAGTGGCTCAAGGGTCAGGGTTTTTTTGGGAATTTTTTGGGGGGGCATTTTGCTGTGACTTTCCCAGCTTTACTAATTTCCCTATTCAAAAAAATGTTGTTTTTTAACAGACATTTTTTCTTCACAATTGTAAAGAGGGGGGTTCTGGGTTTATGGTGCGTCAGAAACAGGTTAGGTAGGCCCATTTTTAAAGGAAACACAATGAAAAATGACTTTTTTTTCCCAAGATCTTTAACTTAGCTATAAACCCCTGTATTGAGAAAACCCCTTTTAAATTCCCAATGAAAAAAAAAAAACAATGACAGGGTGGGTTTCCCAATCCTATTTTTAAAAATGTGTTTTCTAAAATTTAAAAGACAAAAAAACTTGCATGTAAAAAATAGCTTTTAAAAAAAAATTCCCTCTAAATTTGGGTAAAAAGGGAAAGGTCCCGGGAAAACTTGACCCGGATGTAGGTTATTAGGGGGAATGGAGTATGGGAAGGGGACAGAGAAAAAAGAAACAAAAGACCTTTTTCCCCCAGCCGTTGATAAAATGGGGAAAAAAAATCCCAAAGAAAAAAGGGCCCAACCGGGGTGTAACGGGAGCGTTAAACCCCCCGTATTTCCAAGGAAGCTCTTTGGGTCCACACTTTTACGGAGGGGCGGGCGCAAACCCGGTATTAAATGGTACGGGGAAAGGGCTGGAGTTCTCACATTTTCGTTTTCCGCACCCCCCTCCCTTACATGCCCGTTTTCGTTGCGCGTCACCCATGGCATTTTAACCTGGTGTTTAAAAAAAGATGACGGACGCCGCCTTTCACCGCACCCATGTAACCCCGGGCCCCGGGGTCATGCTTTTTGGCCCCGGGACAGGTATGGGTTCAATGCCCGGGTTCAACTAAAATGGGGGTTTGGGAAAGACCCCTTTTTTCCCGGGCCCATTTTTTAATTGGGGGGTCATGCAGGTTTGGGGCTCTTGTGTGGCCCAGGACAGGTATAGCCCAATGCCCAGTAAAACTAAAAGGGGGTTTGGGAAAGACCCCTTTTTTCGGGGCACTTTTTAAATGTGGGGGTCATGCCGGGTTTGGGGGCTCTTCTGGGGGCCCCGGGAAAAGGTATAGTAAAATGCCCCATTCCCAACTAAAATGGGGGTTTTTAAAAGACCCCCTTTTTCCGGCACTTTTTTAAATGTGGGGGTAAATGCATTTTTGGGGGGCCCCATGCGGTGGCCCGGGACAGGAAATAGTAAATGTCAGTTCAATAAAATTTGGTTAAAAGACCCCTTTTTTCCCGGCATTTTTTTTAAATTTGGGGGTAGGCGGGTTTGGGGCCTCAGCTGTGGCCCAGGACGGGTATAGTAAAAGCCCATTTAAAACTAAAATGGTGGTTAGGGAAAAAGACTCCTTTTTGCGGCATTTTTAAAAATTTGGGGGGGCAGCGGGTTTTGGGGGCTCATCCCTGCGTTCCGGACAGGGAAAATTCAATTTTCCTTCAAGAAAACATGAGGGTTTTCAAATCATACTGCCTTTTCTGGCATTTTTTAATTTTGTGGGTGACCCGGGTTTTAAAGGGTCAGGCTGGGGGTACAAAAACAGGGATATTTAAATGGTCTGTAAACTTTTTTTCTGTAAATTTTTAAAACCTAAGTTGTTCCCTAAGATGTACCCACTTTATCTTTTTTGGGGACGGTTTTGGGGATTTAAAATTTCAGTTTTTCCCCAGCCTTGGGGGGGTTTTAATAATGAAGGTGTTGTTGCTCTCCCATAGACTTTAATGGTCATCGCGCATAATCGATGCTCCTATCGAAAAACCTTATCGATAGCGGCCGACTATCGACTATCGATCGATCTCGATAGCCAACGCAATCGCTCAACACTAGTAATGACCTTAACATGGCCGCTAAAAATAAGGGGTGGTAGTGGTGCCAGAAATGTTGATCACCAGGTCCTGCTATATCTAGGCATTAATATTCTTAGGGACCTAGATGGGTTAATGGTGTGAGACTGGGGACCTAAGTACTGGAAAAGGCTTCCGAATATTTAGCCCCCTTTGCAGCGTATTATGAGACAGTGTCGTCTACAAGCTAAGCTTCAACATATAAGCGGACCACTTGGGAATGTGCAAGGACCACCTTTGAGTCCCACCCAAGTCCAAACCCAGCATGAAGCATTAGTTCCACTCCTGTTAGAGACGAGTCACGGACTACAAGGAGTTACTATGTTGGTGGTCAGCCGCACTCTCCGCAAAGTACAAGAAGGGTGTGTTATAATACAGGTAATGAACATGAATCCGTACAAAGTCACGTTAGACCTGCACTGTGAGAGATATGTACCCACTCCCTTACACAGAACAGTCACTGGCTGCCCGGGCTGTGCATAGTTTTTCTCCACGCTTGACTTCGCAAGTGAGCATTGACAGGTGCCAATCACACAAAAGGACCAGGAAAAGATGGCTTTAATTACTCCTATGGGACTGGGACTGATGCTGTTTGGACTGAGTAATGCCCCTGCCACATTTCAATGCCTTATGGAATTGTGCCTTGAGGATTTAAATCAAGAATGTCTCCACATTTACCTGGATGACATCATTATATACTAATTTACGGTGGAAGAACATTTGGAGAAGCTATACCAGATCTTGGGGCATCTGGAGGCACATGGTCTGAAACTATAACCTAACAAGTGGCATCTGTTCTGGGAAAACATAGAATTTGTGAGCTGTGTCATCTCCAAGGAAGACATGCAACCTATGGATTCCAAAGTGAAGGCTGTCCAAGAGTGGCCTACACCCTGAACGGTTAATGACCTAAGGACTTTTATACGCTTAATAGGATTTTACAGATACTCCATCAAAGACTTCACTAAGTTAGCAGCACCACTATACATAATTTGCAAAGCTGAAAAAAGACAGACCAATTCAGTCTATTTTCCTATAGTGCTGATCTAGAGGAAGGCAAAAACCCCCATGAGGTAGAAGCTAATTGGCCTCATTTGAGGGAAAAAAATCCTTCCTGACTCCAATCTGGCAAGCAGAATAAATCCCTGGATCCCTTCTCCAGAATCCTAGTCACTATAACTTGTTATATTATTACCTTCTAGAAATGTATCCTGACCCTTTTTGAACTCTGTTATTGAATTCACCATGACGAGTTCCTCTGGCAGAGAGTTTTACAGTCTCATGGATCAAACCCTAATTGACATCCAACAAATCTTTGAGAATCTCAATAGATTTTTTCCACATAGGGATTTCGAGAAACTAAATAATAGAGTCATCAATGAGGTTATCATTATTAAAAATTCTGTACCGTTTTTGTTTTAGCTGCACCTTTAGTGATCCATTGTTTACAGCTCATCTCAAGGGGATACGACCAGGGCTGAGAGCTCCTCAGTCCTGGTCAGACATGCTCAGACATCACCTCTCCTCTCAGGCAGCTACCGAGTGTTCAAACCCCCGGTGCTGTCATTCTACTCCTGGACTCTGTACTCCTTAGTAATTAGTCAAACAGTGCAAATAAATCTAAAATAAAAAGAAACCTCAATCAGGTATGTGCATTGATAAAGAGAAAAAATTCACAGGTATTTGAACCTAGGACCCTTGTGCCTGGAGGCAAAAACTTTACCACTGACCTACTCACAGTGCTCACCCCATGTTATCATCCTGATATGTAATTCAAACAAATCACACACGCCCTCTTCTGAGCACACAGAGCTGAAGAGCTGGATGCAGGGGGTATGAAGTGAGATTGTGGCAAAACACCTTTGACTTCAGCCTAAAGTAAACAAAAACAGCTTTACACAGTCCGTGTCAGACACTTAGGGAATACTTGCCAACTTTTGAAAGTGGGAGATTTGAAGTTTGCATGACCACGCCCATCTTGTTTGTAAACCACACCTCCTTTGAAAAAGCCACACCCACTCTGCCTAACTGTGTAACGGCTCTGAAAGAAAGCTAAATTAGGGTTTTGCCATCACTCAGCTTTCCTGGATATTGTAGACCCTATTCAGCAGCCAGGAGAGCTGGGAGATACCGCCAAACTATGCCTGAACCTAAACCATTACACTACAATCAATATTTCTACGATACAGTGATTATATAGTGGTAGGTACCAGTGTACACAGGCTCTATAGACTGTAAATACCACCATACAGTGCTAGATACCAGTTGTACACAGGCTTTGCAGACTGTATATACCACCATACTGTGACCATATAGTGGTAGATACCAGTGTACACAGGCTCTGCAGACTGTATATACCACCATACAGTGGTAGACACCAGTTGTACACAGGCACTGCAGACTGTATTTACCACCATACAGTGGTAGACACCAGTTGTACACAGGCACTGCAGACTGTATATACCACCATACAGTGACCATACAGTGCTAGATACCAGTTGTACACAGGCTGTACAGACTGTACAAACCACCATACTGTGACCATACAGTGGTAAACACCAGTGTACACAGGCTCTTATACATATAAGTAAAGTTACACACAGGCACTTACAGGTACCCAGAGGAAGCCCAACGCGAAACGCGGGGTGGGACTGTGTTGTTACGCGGTAGCTCATACAGGTAACTTGGTGAGGGTGTGACTGCACATATTTTTCACCTTTAGAGGAAGTATTATGATATTGTGGGATTTTAAATATGTACTTTTATGCTGAGATGAGATAATATGGTTATTTTATCCTAAGTTTACAAATGTGTTATATGCTGTTATCTTTCATGAATAGTCCTTATGTGATGTTGCATGCTATGCATTACTGTTTGTGGATAGCTACTGTATTATCCTGTTCAGTATTTATTAGGTGCTTTTTTATATATATTTTTTTTATTATTATATAATTTTGAATAAAGATATCTATTTTTAAAGCAAGTTGTAACGGATATGGTAGTGGATCCTCTGAACCACCACAAGCGATGGTGTAAGCCACGCCAGGGAGTGGTGTCTAAGTAGGTTCGGTTTTCACCAGAGCCCGCCGCAAAGCGTGATGGACTTGCTGCGGCGGATTACTACCAGGTCGCTACACCTGACGTGACTTGCTTGCGGTGGCAGCCGAGGTGTTGCGCAGTACAGAATCGTGAAGTAGGTTCGTAGTCGGGGACAGGCAGAGGGTCGGGACAGGCGGCAATGGTTCGTGGTCAAAGGACGGAGGCAGAAGGTACAGTACACAGTAGACGAACAAGTCACTCAGGAATGCTTCCTCTCTAGGCACAGGGCCCTATTGATTCGGCAAGGTGCTAAGGAAGGGGCAGAGCTTAAATAGGGTCAACACCCGGTGAGACCAATCACCGGTGCGCTTTCCCTTTAAATTTTCCTGTAGTGCCGGGATGGAAACAGGAGCGTGGCGAGGTAAGTGGGACACAGAGCTGCCGGGTGTCGGGCTGCGCCGCCGGCCGCAGCTGGGGACGCTGCGGCGGTGCGGGTGTGCCTGCGACCCGACATGGGGGTCGCAGGGACACCCGTGACTGTACCCCCCCCTTTGGCCTCCCCCTCTTTCTGGCCCGCATAAACCTAGACAAGAGACACTGATCTAGGATGTTCTCCTCTGGCTCCCACGACCTTTCCTCCGGCCCAAACTCCTTCCAGTCGACCAAAAAAAATCATCTCCCCCTAACCATCTTCATGGCCAAAATTTCTTTGACAGCAAAATCATTGGTGGAGTCAGCTATGGGAGACGGGGGGACCACAGTCCAAGAGAACCGGTTATGGATGACCGGTTTAAGTAGGGAGACATGGAAGGAGTTTGGGATGCGCATAGTTGGAGGGAGCCGGAGCTTGTAGGCCACCGGATTGATGCGCCTGAGAATTTCAAAGGGACCTAAAAACCGGGGACCCAGCTTGTAGCTGGGGATTTTAAATCGGACATACCTGGCAGACAGCCATACCTTATCCCCCGGGACAAAGGAAGGAGGGGGTCTTCTTTTCTTGTCCGCTTGGACCTTTATACGAGCCGAGGCTTGGAGCAGATATTGGCACATCTCCTTCGAAACGGCAGATAGGTCACGGACCAGACTTTACACCGCAGGGACATCGGAGGAGGCAGACGGCAGCAGAAGGGGTGTGCGGGGGTTCCGACCGAAGACGATGAAGAAGGGGGACGCCCGAGCGGAATTATATGAATTATATGAAAGGGAATTATATGAAAACTCCGCCCATGGCAATAGACCGGACCAATCATCTTGTCTTGCGGATACAAAGTGGCTGAGATAGGTACCCAAGACTTGGTTCACTCTCTCCACGCGAAAGAGAAATCCAATTCCACTTGTAGGAGAGAAAAGAGGCCTCGCCAAAATATTGAGACGAATTGAACTCCCCGATCCAAGACAATGTGGAGGGAATGTCCATGCAGACGGAAGATATGTTTAAAAAAAGAGATTGGCAAGTCGAGGAGCAGAAGGGAGACCGGGCAAGGGAACGAAGTGTGCCATTTTCGAAAAAACGGTCAGTGACCACCCAGATAACCGTATTACTGTCAGAGGGAGGCAGATCGGTGATGAAGTCCATGGCAATGTGGCCCCAGGCACTGTTAGGAACAGGCAGAGGCTGGAGTAAACCCTCAGGTTTGAGGCGCGGTGATTTATTGCGGGCACAGGTGGTACAGGCTTCCACAAACTCTTTCACTCTTTCGGGCCACCAGTAGAAACAGGAGATCAATGAACAAGACTTCCACACCCCCGGATGTCCAGCAATATGGGAGCAGTGACCCCATTTCAGAATCCTTAGCCGGAGTGCTGGGCGCACATACGTCTTACCCGCAGGAGCACGTTGGAGGGCTATGGGAGCTGCAGATATCAGACATTCTGGAAGTACAATGTGCCGAGGAACGGCCTCCTCTTCTCCACTTACATCAGAGGCACGGGAAAGGGCATCGGCCTTGACATTCTTCTCTGCCGGTCGGAAATGGATAACATAATTGAACCAGGCGAAGAACAGAGACCACCTTGCTTGACGTGGGTTGAGACGTTGTGCTGTCTGGAGGTAGAGGAGATTTTTGTGGTCTGTGTAGATATTCACAGAATATCGAGCACCCTCCAGGAGGTGGCGCCACTCCTTCAGAGCGAGCTTAATGGCCAGAAGCTCCCGATCCCCAATGGTATAGTTCCTCTCCACCAGGGAAAATGTTCTGGAAAAGAACCCACAGGTTCGAGTCTTGCCTTTGGGCCCCTTTTGGGTGAGGACCGTCCCAGCCCCCACGGAAGAGACGTCTACTTCTAAGAAGAAGGGCTTCTCAGTGTCAGGTCGCGACAACACAGGTGGAGAGGCAAATGCTGCTTTCAGCTTGGAAAAGGCCTCTTCGGCTGCTTGTGGTCACAGTTTCGGGTTGGCATGCTTTTGGTAGGAAACCCCAATCGGTTGCCCTCCAACGTCGAGAAATGTGGGATGAACTGCCTGTAGTAATTTGCAAAGCCCAAGAAGCGCTGTATGGCCCGGAGGCCGACGGGTCGTGGTCAGTGTAGAACGGCGGAGAGTTTAGTGGGGTCCATCTGCAGACCTTTGTCCGAGATGCTATATCCGAGGAAAGGGAGTGTGGTCTGGTGAAACAGGCACTTTTCTAGTTTGGCATAAAGATGGTTCTCACGCAGGCGTTTCAGGACCTAGCGCACATGTGATTGGTGGGTCTCCAGATCAGGCGAAAACACCAGAATGTCATCCAAGTAGACAACCACGCAGACATACAGAAGATCTCTGAAAATGTCATTGACGAATCCTTGGAAGACTGCTGAGCGTTGCACAAGCCGAAGAGCACCACTAAATACTCAATGTGCCCATCACGAGTATTGAAGGCCGTCTTCTCGGATCCGGACGAGATTATAGGCCCCCTGCAAATCCAACTTGGAGAAGACTTTAGCTCCGTGGAGACGATCGAAGAGTTCAGTAATCAGAGGTAAAGGATACCGATTTTTGATCGTAATCTTGTTGAGACCATGGTAGTCAATGCAGGGACGTAAGGAACCATCCTTCTGGAGAGGCCCTTCTTAAAGGTGGCGCACAAAGCTACATCATTCCAAGCCAGCTCCGAAGCTAGTGTGCGGATTGCACAGCGTAGTCACCAATGGAGGAGTTCCCTTGCTGGAGATTCAGCAATGCGGTCTCGGCAGACGAAGCGCAGGCAGGCTCTTCAAAGACACTGCGGAACTTCTGCAGGAACATCACAAGATCAGCAGTGACTGGATCGCCTCGGTCCCAGAGGGGAGTCGGCTAGGCCAGGGCTTTCGCGGAGAGGAGACTGACCACGAAGGCTACCTTGGACCTTTCGGACGGGAACTGTCCTGCCATAAGTTCCACGTGGAGGGAACACTGGGTGATGAAGCCCCTGCAGGCTTTTGGGTCCCCATCAAATTTCGTTGGCATAGACAACCGGTGTTTAGGACCGGCGGACATCCCCGGAGCGGCTGCCACGGAAGGCGCCACGGCAGCCGATTGCTGCTGCTGCGTAGCGAGGAGCTGCTGCATCATAGAGGACAGCTGGTTAAGTTGCTGCGCCTGCTGAGCGATCTGTTTCGATTGTTGGGCTACGATGGTGGTGATGTCAGAGACGCTCGGTAGAGGCACCTTGGCGGGATCCATGGCCGAATCGAACTGTAACGGATATGGTAGTGGATCCTCTGAACCACCACAAGCGATGGTGTAAGCCACGCCAGGGAGCGGAGTCTAAGTAGGTCTGGTTTTCACCAGAGCCCGCCACAAACCGTGATGGACTTGCTGCGGCGGATTACTACTAGGTTGCTACCCCTGACGTGACTTGCTTGCGGTGGCAGCCGAGGTGTTGCGCGGTACAGAATCGTGAAGCAGTATCATAGTCGGGGAAAGGCAGAAGGTCAGGACAGGTGGCAATTGTTCATATTCTGGGACTGTCAGAAGGTCAGGACAGGCGGCAATGGTTCTTGGTCAAAGGAGGCAGAAGGTACGGTACACAGTAGACGAACAAGAGACTCAGGAACGTTTCCTCTCTAGGCACAGGACACTATCGATTCGGCAAGGTGCTAAGGAAGGGGCAGAGCTTAAATAGGGTCAGCACCCGGTGAGACCAATCACCGGCACGCTGTCCCTTTAAATTTTCCTATAGGGGCGCGCACGCACCCGATAGGCAGCAGGAGCGCGCGCCGGGACGGAAACAGGAGCGTGGCGAGGTAAGTGGGACACAGAGCTGCCGGGGTGTCCGCAGCGGCGGTGTGGGAGTGCCTGCGACCCGACACGGGGGTCGCAGGGACACCCATAACACTAGTGGTACATTTTTTTTGTAGTGACTTACAGGAGATGTCTCTGAAGAGTTGTTCTCTTTCTCTTATTCTTCTTCTCCTCCATCTGGCCCAGACTGCCATGACAACTTCACCCGGCCACAACTCTTCACTGTAGATTTTACAAAACAAATATCTTAGACTCCTCATTTTATCCGCACTTCTCTGCCAATTCCTATCTCTATACAAATTCCCCATCTATAGCACCCCAAATGGTAATATTTACCCTCTTGTGCCCCAAACAGTAAAAGTGCCCCAAAAGAGCTACGGGGCTCCCATGTATACATCAAGTTTTAGTCTTGTTTTGTAAACCAATATAGGAAGTAGTTAAATTTCCTAAGACAGTATGTAGGTACAATTAGGTAGGTGTATAGCGCCCATTAGGTAGGTAGAGTTATATGTCCCCCAATAGGTAGGTATCTCGGTCCCCTAATAAGGAGATAGGTAGTTATATAGGCCTCCCCAATAAGTAGAAATATAGATCCCTATTATGAAGTTATATAGGCCCCTGTAGGTCGTTATTTGAGGTAGTTATAGAGACCCCCTGTAGCCAGATACCTGCCCCCTAGAGCAACGTATAGGCCCCCCCAAGCGCGGTAGTAGCCCCCTGTAGCCAGGTAGATGCCCCCTATAGCCAGGTAGTAGGTCCTTATAGCCAGGTAGATGCCCTCTATAGCCAAGTAGTAGGTCCTTATAGCCAGGTAGATGCCCCTTATATCCAGGTAGATGCCACCTACAGCCAGGTAGTAGGTAATTATAGCCAGGTAGCTGCCCCCTATAGCCAGGTAGTAGCTCCTTATGGCCAAGTAGATGCCCCCCTATAGCCAGGTAGTAGCCCCTTATGGCCAGGTAGATGCCCCCTATAGCACGGTAGTAGGTCCTTATAGCCAGATAGATACCCCCTCTAGCCAAGCAGTAGCCCCCTATAGCTAATAAAAATAAAATAATAAAAAATACTCACCTTTCTTTGTTTCCTCTCCGGGCGGCCAGGTCCTGGAGCTAGTGAACGGTGTAAGCGGTATGAAATCATCACCTGGCTTATGCCACCACATAGCTCCCGGGATCTCTTGAGAAGGCAGAGGCTGCTGATCGAGGAGATCCAGCATCACAGGGGGTGTGATGAAAGCCTCAGATCACACTCCCTGCAATGCTGCTGTGTATGTACCAAGCTCTCTACATACACGGGAGAAGGCAGGAGGGGAACGATGCCTCCTACCTTCTACCTGTACGAACAGCTGCACCAAGTGTGCAGCTTCTGACTGACTGAATCTGTCCGGCCATTGTAAAGCGGCCATATAGAGTCAGAGAGTAATCGGCGGGTAGGTGAGGCGGGCAGCCATAGCGCCCCCTCTGGTGAGCAGCACCCGATCCAGCACCACGTTCATTTAAAGAACCCCCACTGCCAGCTGGTTCGCTCACCCTTCACATTCGCTATATTTTTAATCAGGCACACTCCAATATCAGGCACATTACAGAGCACCCGCAGCACTTTGTAATGCGCCTGAGACCGTATGAAGCTACATATTTATAGCTTGAGTACAGCAACTCCAGGCGCATTACTGCTGGAACAAGTAAATCACTTTAAAAGTGGGTTACCTGAGCCTGAATTGTAATTTTTGCACTAGAAATGTACGCAAAAAAATGGCGTCTGTGTGCCAAAAATCATCCATATCGCCCTTACAGTCTCTTGTCCAAGAAAGTTTCCTGGTTTCTTCTTACCACAGACAAATACACCTTTAGACTGGGAATCACACTCGCCCAGCTCACCTGACTCTCCAGGCTTACATAGGCCACCCAAAGCCTGGCCTGGACCCAGAAACTTGGGAGCAGTCATCCCACCCAGCTCTTTAACTGCTCTAGTGAAAACCTGACCCAGACTAGTTGCCTTGCAAGCATACTAAAATACAAGCGTTTGTTAGTGGCCTATTGCCCCTGACACCAGCAATAACTGGTTTTCACTTCACCTACGCCAAGGTTCTTGGTGACATGTATCTCCAATCCACAACAGTTCCCTGTGCCTTCTTACAATTAATATATATTGTGACAGATCTCCAGCAGGTGGTAACATATTCCTGCCAACTAGGTGGAGTATAGCAGGATTCCTGCTGCAAACGTACCACCAAGGACCTGGCCGTTCCAGTTTCAGGTCTTGCCAGGCTTATTAAAAGCCTGTTACTCCAGGTGTCCAGGGGGTATGGTTGGCTGCCAGAAGCTGGAGCAGCAGAAGAGCTGATGAGAGGGCTCTTACCCCCAGGCTTGAGGGAAGCCTGAACCAGTTGGAGACTGGCAAAGTGAGTTTTTGTGGTGACTGGAAGTTAGATCCAGACCACAGGTAGAGAAGGACTCTACAAGTGTAATTAGTGGCTAGACAACCAAGATGTTTATTTGTGTTTTGTGTTATGTGCTGTAGCCTAAACCTGTGTTGGAAGAATAAAGTCGACTCAGAACACCTGATGTCTGAGTGCCATTCCGATTGTGTGTGTGTATGTGTGTATATATATATATATATATATATATATATATATATATATATAGTAGAGGAAAAAGAAAATGGTGGACCCGGTGCACGTGTGTATCCAGGAATGCCAATGATGCAGGCAGGGAGATCCAGAAATTATTTTATTATTCAAAAAAGGCTAGGGCGATAACCTCAGCCAATCTAAAACAATTTAAAAGCAAGTAAAATCAACGTGTTTCGCGTTTATCAAACGCTTCCTCAGGGGTGAATGATCTACTGTATCTTGTTCAAACATTATTAAGGTACAAAGTGCAGATAACAGGTTGAATAGAACATCAATCAAACTAAACAAAGATCTAATTGGTGTATTCAGTTGTCAGTCACACATCATCCAGATCACAAGACAGGTAGGGATGAAGTAGGATGAAACATGGCCCTAAATGCCGGTCATTTGCATTTCAAAGGGTTCATCACAATGTATTCCTTTTTGTTTGTATGATTAATTACATTTTGTCCTCTTCTCCTTTTTTTGAGGTCATTTTGCTATATGTTTTTTCTTAAGTTTTAAATCAGGTATTACTGTAATTTTAAACAGTAATTGCAAAATTTTTTTGTTTGCACACATTTAATTTTTCAACATGTGTCGATATAAAAATGTTGAAAAAAGAGGTTGGGTAAAGTGCTATGTGTCTTCTTATCATTATGGATTCATTATATGTTCATACAATAACAGTCTTGAAGTGTGAATAGTGTTCATCTGTTTATTCCTTTTTACTTCCATAGTTAATTACATGCGGTTCTCTTTCTTTTTTATATCCGTTTTGCTATATGTTACCTCTTTGAGTTCTAAATCATGCTTTGCTGTGATTTTGAGCAGTAATTTGCACATTTATATGTTTGCATACATTTAATTTTTCGACATATGTCGAAATAAAAATATTAGAAAAAGGTACAGTAAAGTGCTGTGTGCCTTCTTATCGTTATGAATTCAGTATGAAAAGGTGCACTGGTCCTCTTGAATTATGGGTATAGTCAAATGTGTTCATATATATATTCTTACAAACCTACTTAAAGTGCTGTGCGAATGTGGTTGGTTTAAAATCTTTATCTATATTAGTTTAGTAAAAAGGATGAAATCTTCCTGCTCTATTAACGGATCAACTCTATGGCTTCATTTAGTCCATGGGGGTGTAGAGTACCCAGCTTGTAGATCCAATACATCTCTTTCTTCCTCAGTAGTTTGAATTTATTTGGACTGTGTTCAGGTACGGTATCAATGGCTGTGATCCTGAATACATTAAAGTTTTGATCATGTAGCTCCTTGCAGTGTTTGGCTACACTTTGTTTCATATCCCCTCGTTGGTACATGCTCGATGGCCGTTCAATCTTATGTGGAGTGGGCATGTGGTTCTGCCCACATTTTGTTTGCCACATACGCAATCTAGGACATATATGACAAAGGTGCTCATACAGTTTAGATGATATTTCAAAGAAAAACTATCATTAGAATAATTTGAAATAATTTTGCCTGTTTCACGTATTGTTTTACAGCACATGCATCTTGCCATGCTGCAGGGGAAACTACCTGCCCTATCCACTGATGAGGAATCGGTATGTGTTTTTGTTGTTTTTGTTCTGGTTTTGCTGGGTGCAATAAGATTCTTTAAGTTTGGTGCTCTTCTAAAGATAAGGCTAGGATTTTCAGGAATAATTGGGCCAAGATATGAATCTTTTTTAATCAGATACCAGTACTTTTGAAGAATTTCTATAATTTTTGTTTGGGACGAATTGTACTATGTTATTAAGGCATATTGTTTTTTGGGGTTCGTTTCTGGGCCTTTTTTCTTTGTTTCTATACATTCTTTTTGGGTTAAATTGCTGGCTCTAATTTTTGCATCCTGTAGCAACTTGTCAGGATGCTTCTTTTCCTGAAATCTTTTTTCTATTATTGTTGCTTGATTCAAGAAGTCCTGGTCTTCGGTACAGTTCCTTCTGAGTCTTTTGAACTGACCATAAGGAACGTTATTAAGCCATGGACGGTGATGGCCGCTGTCAAAATTGATACATGAATTAATATCAACTTTTTTAAAATAGGTGGTTGTGGTTAATTTTCCATTTTTATTGGATATTTGTAAATCCAGGAATTCTATTTTTTCAGGATGATAATAAGCGGTAAAGGACAATCCCATGGTATTATTGTTTAGATGTTAGATAAACTGAGGACTATTTTCAACGGATCCTGTCCATACAAATAAAAGGTCATCTATAAATCTTTTAAAAAGTTTTATATATTGCATGAAATGTTTTTGTGGATATATGTGGGTCTCCTCGAAGACCCCCATTACTAGATTTGCATATTGGGGGGCTCACTTGGTCCCCATTGTAGTTCCCCGTATCTGCCGGTAGGTGGCGCTATCATAATCAAAGTAGTTATTCTCTAGGATTAACCGCAAACACTTAATTAGAAAATCTTTTTTCTCCTCAGAATATTTCGTATCATTATTAAGCTTGGTTCTGATACATTCTATACCAATATTGTGAGAGATATTTGTATATAGCGCAATTACGTCTGCTGTAATCAAGACATAATTTAAATTAGTATCTAGTGTGGAGATTATTTGAATCAAGTGACTGGAATCTCTCAAATAGCTGTTGAGACCCTGCACCAGGGGTTTCAGATGTAGATCCAAGAAGTTTGAAAGATTGCTCGTACTTGAGTAGATCCCCGAGATAATGGGCCGTCCGGGGGGATTTATTGGATCCTTATGAAGCTTAGGCAGAAAATAGAAGAAAGGTTTATTAGGCTCTTTGATGTAAATGTGATGTTTTCCTTTTTTATTTATAATATTACCCGCCAGGGCTTTGTTTAGTAGATCTAGCAATTTTTTCTGTATATCGGGATAAGGATCAAGTACGATAGGTTTATAATAATCCTTATTGTTCAAAATATTTTCTGCCTTCTTATGGTAGTTCTTATAGTCCATCACCACTATGCCTTGCCGGCGGGGCGGATGACTATATCGGTATTTTTTTGTCATTTTTTTAGGGCTGCTATTTCTCTTTGTGTTAAGTTAGATGTTTTTTTGAGAGGAGTAATTTTTTGGCATTCATCAGATGTTAATTTGGCAAAGGATTTACGATATTGGTATAGAATGTATCAGAACCAAGCTCAATAATGATATGAAATATTCTGAGGAGAAAAAAGATTTTCTAATTAAGGGTTTGCGGTTAATCCTAGAGAATAACTACTTTGATTATGATAGCGCCACCTACCGGCAGATATGGGGAACTGCAATGGGGACCAAGGTAGCCCCCCATTATGCAAATCTAGTAATGGGGGTCTTCAAGGAGACCCACATATATTCACAAAAACATTTCATGCAATATATAAAACTTTTTAAAAGATTTATAGACGACCTTTTATTTGTATGAACAGGACCCCTTGAAAATACTCCTCAGTTTATCCAACATCTAAACAATAATACCATGGTACTTGTCCTTTACCGCTAATTATCATCCTGAAAAATAGAATTCCTGGATTTACAAATATCCAATAAAAATGGAAAATTAACCACAACCACCTATTTTAAAAAAGTTGATATTAATTCATATATCAATTTTGACAGTGGCCATCACCGTCCATGGCTCAATAACGTTCCTTATGGTCAGTTCAAAAGACTCAGAAAGAACTGTACCGAAGACCAGGACTTCTTGAATCAAGCAACAATAATAGAAAAAAGATTTCAGGAAAAGAAGTATCCTGACAAGTTGCTACAGGATGCAAAAATTAGAGCCAGCAATTTAACCCAAAAAGAATGTATAGAAACAAAGAAAAAAGGCCCAGAAACGAACAACAAAAAACAATATGCCTTAATGACACAGTACAATTCGTCCCAAACAAAAATTTGAGAAATTCTTCAAAAGTACTGGTATCTGATTAAAAAAGATTCATACCTTGGCCCGAAAATCCTAGCCTTATCTTTAGAAGAGCACCAAACCTCAAAGAATCTGATTGCACCCAGCAGAACCAGAACAAAAACAACAAAAAAACATACCGATTCCTCATCAGTGGATAGGGCAGGTAGTTTCCCATGTGGCATGGCGAGATGCATGTGCTGTAAAACAATACGTGAAACAAGCAAAATTATTTCAAATTATTCTAATGATAGTTTTTCTTTGAAATATCATCTAAACTGTACGAGCACCTTTGTCATATATGTCGTAGATTATGTATGTGGCAAACAATATGTGGGCAGAACCCCATGCCCACTCCACATAAGATTGAACGGCCATCGAGCACGTACCAAACGAGGGGATATGAAACAAAGTGTAGCCAAACACTGCAAGGAGCTACATGATCAAAACTTTAATGTATTCAGGATCACAGCCGTTGATACCGTACCTGAACACAGTCCAAATAAATTCCAACTACTGAGGAAGAAAGATGTATTGGATCTACAAGCTGTGTACTCTACACCCCCGTGGACTAAATGAAGCCATAGAGTTGATCCGTTAATAGAGCAGGAAGATTTAATCTTTTTTACTAAACTAATATAGATAAAGATTTTAAACCAACCACATTTGCACAGCACTTTAAGTAGGTTTATAAGAATATATATATGCACACATTTGACTATACCCATAATTCAAGAGGACCAGTGCACCAATAAACACTGAATTCATAACGATAAGAAGGCACACAGCACTTTACTGTACCTTTTTCTAATATTTTTATTTCGACATATGTCAAAAAATTAAATGTATGCAAACATATAAATGTGCAAATTACTGCTCAAAATCACAGCAAAGCATGATTTAGAGGTAACATATAGCAAAACGGATATAAAAAAGAAAGAGAACCGCATGTAATTAACTATGGAAGTAAAAAGGAAAAAAACAGATGAACACTATTCACACTTCAAGACTATTATTGTATGAACATATAATGAATCCATAATGATAAGAAGACACATCGCACTTTACCCAACCTCTTTTTTTGACATTTTTATATCGACACATGTTGAAAAATTAAATGTTTGCAAACAAAAAAATTTGCAATTACTGTTCAAAATTACAGTAATAGCTGATTTAGAACTTAAGAAATAACATAAAGCAAAATTACCTAAAAAAAGGGGAAGAGAACTAAATGTAATTAATCAAACAAACAAAAAGGAATACATTGTGATGAACCCTTTGAAATGCAAATGACCGGCATTTAGGGCCATGTTTCATCCTACTTCATCCCTACCTGTCTTGTGATCTGGATGATGTGTGACTGACAACTGAATACACCAATTAGATGTCTTTGTTTAGTTTGATTGATGTTCTATTCAACCTGTTATCTGCACTTTGTACCTTTATAATGTTTGAATAAGATACAGTAGATCATTCACCCCTGAGGAAGCGTTTGATAAATGCGAAACGCGTCGGGTTTTACTTGCTTTTAAATTGTTTTGGAATAATAAAGTAATTTTCTGGATCTCCCTGCATGCATCATTGGCATTCCTGGATACACATGTGCGCCGGTTCCACCATCTTCTTTTTCCTCTACTGTCTGCTTGGCGGGACGCCGCTCACGGGAACATCGGCAGCCGTATGCAAGGGCTACGGCTACAGTAAAAGCCCTGTATGCTAATATGAGAGTTGTGCCTCTACACTAAGAGCGCAACTCAAATTGGTGAGTAGATCAATTACTCAACTGTATACGTTCTACCAAACGTACTTCACCATCTGTGCGCCCCCTTGTTTCTCTTTTTGTCTATATATATATATATATATATATATATATATATATATATGCACACACAGTATCTCACAGAAGTAAGTACACCCCTCACATGTGCAGCTTGAATAACAGTGTACATTTGGTGTGCCATCAAAATAACTCAACACACAGCCATCAATGTCTAAACCACTGGTATGTTAAATTTAGGGTATACTCAACGTCATATCCAGAGATTGCCTTTTCAAAATAGACGTTTGAGTGCTGCCAGCATTGCTGCAGAGGCTAAATGAGTGCAGGGTCAGCCTGTCAGAGCTCAGACCATATGCTGCACACTGCATCAAATTGGTCTGCATGGCTGTCGTCCCAAAAGGAACAATGATGCTCAAGAAAGCTTTGCTGAAGACAAGCTGACTAAGGACATGGATTACTGTAATCCTGTCCTGTGGTCTGATGAGACCAAGACAAACTTAATTGGTCCCAATGGTGTCAAGTGTGTTTGGCGGCAACCAGGTAAGGAGTACAAAGACAAGTACATAGTCAATCATGGAGGTGGGAATGTCAAGGTTTGGGGCTGCATGAGAGCTGCCAGCTGTGGGGAGGTACAGTTATTTTACATATTTTATTTTTTTCCTCATAGTTTTTTAGTGCTTCTTCACTACACTTCTGTTTAAGTAGCTTAAATGTTTCTAATAATTTTATTTTTATAAGGTATGTAACGCTCACAGTTTTGTTATTTTTTAAGACCTTGTCCCAGCAATGTGGTTTAGGGCCTTTTTAAAAAGTACCTATCACCTCCACACAAACACACAAAATGTAATAGTAGATGAAATTATAAGACTTTTTTCCAACACATGTCATTAGCAAATCAGAAGGTTTACCTCAGTTTTACAAGATGACAGATTTTACTTTCACTTTAGACAGATCTCTTTATGTAGCAGGATTAATTCTATTGAGAGATACCAATGGTGCAGGGGGGAGCTGAGGACATGTACGGGGTAATCAGAGTCTCTGAATACATACAGTACAGCAGGCACAGGAGACGGAGGACATAGTGTGACAGGGTTTACCTGTTGCTTCCAGCCTTCTCCATATAACACAGGCATCTATACTACACTGCTGCTAGTGTAATAAAATCCAGCACAGAAATAGCAGCCCAGAGTTTATCAGTGGGGTCATTATGTAGACTTCCTGGCTCCCCCTTTCACAGTCGACTCTCTCAGCTAAGAAGCAGTTACTTTGACACAACTGTCAACATAGTGATCCATCAAGCTGCCAACTTGGCCTGACTTCAGAGCGGTCTTAAAAGGCCAATACATTACATGGAAATCCCTAAAGAAGCATTTATGCTATCTATCATACATGAAAAAACTTGAGATTCTCAGTTCACATATTTTGATCAAAAAATGCTTAAGCTGCCCACGAATTTCAACGTGATCTCAGGTCGGGCAGTCCTATGCTATCTTTACCTCTCAATAGAGCCAAATCCAGGCCTCTCACTCCATTATCCAGAGAGGAAAAAAAAAAAAAACACCAAACCTGCAAGCTGCACTTTTATGACAGCCTGTGAAAGTGGGCATAGTGCAGAAAAACCAAAGTGGAGGCACCCTTTCCTCCCTGTGAAGATGTAAAATGTTCTTTTTGCAGTTGCACTCACTTTGGTTTTACTACCAAAGGAACGGGTTTTATACATAACTCCTTTAAATATGAGTACTTGGAACAATACTCAAAAAAATTATCCCGATCCTGACACCATATGTGAAGCATGGGATTTTTCCAAAAGGATGAACAGGCCTTTGTTCAAAAATAATCCAAAGGAGTTTATTTTTAACAGCAAAAAAAAACAAACATAAAAAAACACTTTGGATGAAAAACAATCCCACTCTGTACAACAGTATCCTTGTACTTCAGGCTGTTGTCTTCCTACAGAGTTATATTGTGTTAACAGCACAGCTTTCCACAGTCATCTAAACATGTGTTCCATGGAGTCCTTTTATACAAGTGGAAACTCCCACAATCCTTTGCAGTTTTCCCTATAAAACACCACAGATTCTGCAGGCCTGCCTCTTATGGTCAGAGCAGACACACCCTGCAGCAGCTGCACTAATACAGGTAAGTAAAAGATATAACACAAAATCACTATTGTTTTAACAGATAATTTGCACAATATTGTGAACATTTCCTTAGTTCCGGTGCATTGTTCCCTGCTGGCAAAACCCAAAAGAAAGGAAAATAGAGCATTAGGTGGCCAGCCTAATGAGAAAAGCAAGGAAAAAGCAGCATTCACACACATTCACACAGGTGGTTTGCCAGACCAGGGGAATTCATGTACCACAACCAAGGTTACAAATATAGCAACACTTAAATGTAAGCTCACCTCCCAATAGCGTCAAGGGGATCCCAGTACAGGTGAGTCCCTAACACTAACTCCCTAACACTAACATGTTACCTCACTAGGAGTCCATTCAGACTACAACATCACAGGGAGTGATAGGAACCTGCTACTGAATTATCCTGCACTAGTTTAAAAGAGGTAGGCTTTCCCCTTGACGCTATTGGGAGGTGAGCTTAAACAATCTTTGATCAAAAACTGTAAACTAAGAATCTCAGGTTTTTCATATTTTTCCTTAGCAGTAATGCATTTCCAGTATTCCTATATACCTTGATGTTTTGCTTAGTTTTTAGTGTGCCACTGATATTTGTATTAGATGTATGCTATTGCCTTTTCAGTGTGCACCTATGCTTACGATTTTCAAAATATATGGATGTGCACAGCCTAATTGATTTTTGAAGTCTATTTGAGGAATATTTGAATTGTTATACGGGAGAAGACCTAGAGGGCTTTTGGATGTTATTAGAGAAGTCTGGGAAGGTGAAACCGGTCATCAGAAAAATATGATAGAGTATGTGTTACAAATGAGAGAAAAACTGTCAAAATTGATTCAGGTAGCCCATGATAATGTCCATAAAGCTAAAGTTTATCGGAAGAAATGGTATGATCAACATGCTAGAAAAAAAGCCATTAAAGTAGGTGATAAGGTTCTTCTCTTACTTCCTAGCAGTGAAAATAAATTGCTAGCAAGATGGCTTGCTGCACTCCGCCTACCTCTTTTAAACTAGTGCAGGATAATTCAGTAGCAGGTTCCTATCACTCCCTGTGATGTTGTAGTCTGAATGGACTCCTATTGAGGTAACATGTTAGTGTTAGGGAGTTAGTGTTAGGGACTCACCTGTACTGGGATCCCCTTGACGCTATTGGGAGGTGAGCTTAAACAATCTTTGATCAAAAACTGTAAACTAAGAATCCCAGGTTTTTCATATTTTTCCTTAGCAGTAATGCATTTCCAGTATTCCTATATACCTTGATGTTTTGCTTAGTTTTTAGTGTGCCACTGATATTTGTATTAGATGTATTCAAATTAATGGGCATACTGTGGATGCTTTGCTTGATTCAGACAGTAAATTAAGTCTTGTTCAGGAGGATTTGATAACCAATAAGACAGAGTTTCCTAAAGTACCTATTTCTTGCATTCATGGAGATACAAAAAAATTACTCCACATCACAAGTTAAACTACAGTTGGATGAGAAATGCTTTACCATGCCAGCAATTGTGGTTCCTGAACTACAAGTACCGGTGATCCTTGGCAGAACTACTCCTGGATTCAAGGACTTGCTAATGGAGGAAAGCCAGTTGTCGGCTGTGACTACAAGAGCTCAAGCAAAGACAAAGAAGAAATCTGAGACCCTGGAGGGCATTTTCCCATTCCATGATGACATCATTGAGCCACCATCATCAAAACCTCCAAGTGTTCCAGAACAGCAGGCTGTCTTCAGGAAAAAACTTATAAAGGAAGGCAAGTATATTGATACAGGACTATGGGACACTGATATAGTAGCTGAGCAAAACAGGACAGTGATTTATATCCTTTGTATGAGAAAGGCTTAATTAACTGTAAGAGGGTTGAGAAAAGTGATAAGAAACCTGCCACACCCTTTTTCCTAGTTGAGGATAGAATTTTGTATAGAGTGTGTAGTCATCCAAAGACAGGAGAGCAAGTACAACAATTGGTTGTGTCAAAAAGATTCAGATCAGAAATATTGAAATTGGCACATGATGTATCTATTGCTGGTCATTTGGGTTATAAAAAAGACATTAGCCAGGGTACTTTATAGGTTCTATTGGCCTGGTGTGTATGATGAGGTAACCACTTACTGTCGTAGTTGCCCAGAATGCCAGTATACTGCTTCCGCCCCTCCTAAAGCAGAACTGATACCATTGCCAGTGATAGATGAACCATTACATACAGTTGGGATGGATATTATTGGTCCACTAGAGAAGAGTTTCAAAGGTAACAGATTTATTCTTACCATCGTAGACTACTTTACTAAATACCCTGAGGCCATTCCTATGTGAATGGTTACTGCAAAAAGGGTGGCAGAGGAAATTTTGAATGTGTTTAGCAGGGTTGGATTGCCTAAACATATCCTGACTGATCAAGGCAGTAATTTTACATCATCTTTTTTTGTCAGAGGTGTATCAACTTCTTGGTATTCAGCCCCTTAGAACCACTCCATATCATCCACAAACAGATGGTTGAGCTGAACGGTATAACCAAACCTTAAAAAAATATGCTTAGAAAATTTGTACGCAGTGATCCTAAACAATGGGACAGATGGTTGCCTTTTCTATTGTTTGCCTATCGTGAGGTTCCCCAAGAATCTACAGGGTTTAGCCCATTTGAACTGTTATACGGGAGAAGACCTAGAGGGCTTTTGGATGTTATTAGAGAAGTCTGGGAAGGTGAAACCGGTCATCAGAAAAATATGATAGAGTATGTGTTAAAAATGAGAGAAAAACTGTCAAAATTGATTCAGGTAGCCCATGACAATGTCCACAAAGCTAAAGTTTACCAGAAGAAATGGTATGATCAACATGCTAGAAAAAAAGCCATTAAAGTAGGTGATAAGGTTCTTCTCTTACTTCCTAGCAGTGAAAATAAATTGCTAGCAAGATGGCAGGGCCCATATAAAGTTGTCAGACAAACAGGTCCCGTAGATTTTGATATTGAAACCCCAGATAAAAAACAAAAAAGTAAGGTCTATCATGTAAATTTACTGAAACATTGGTTTGAGCCACAGGTTAATCCTAAAAGTGGTACAGTTTGTACAATTCTCACTGAGTCTTCACAGGATATGTCTGAAGAGATTTATGATTTGTTAAAATATCATGCAGAGTGGTCAGATGTAACCCTGAATCCAAAATTATCTAAGGAGCAACATTGTGACCTGAGGAACCTTATACAGTCGAGTTCACATGTTTTTGGTATTAAACCTGGTCATGTATCTTTAGTTTGTCGTGAAATTAATACTGGAGATCATGCTCCAATTAGACAAAAACCTTATTGAATACCAGAAAAATTAAAGTGTATTGCAGAAAATGAAGTTAAAGAAATGCTTAAACTGGGAGTTATTGAGCCATCAAGAAGTCCTTGGTCTTCACCTGTTGTGATGGTCAGGAAAAAAGATGGAAACATAAGATTTTGCATAGATTTTCGTAAAATTAATGCCATCTCTAGTTTTGACAGTTATCCAATGCCCCGCATTGATGATCTCATAGACAGTTTGGGAAACGCAGCTTACATTTCTACCCTAGATTTATGTAACGGTTTTTGGCAAATTCCTCTTGATGAGAAATCAAAAGAAAAAACTGCTTTTGTGATGCCTAGTGGTCTGTACCAGTTTAAAACCATACCATTTGGTCTTCATGGTGCCCCAGCCACGTTTCAGAGGGCCATGGACATGCTCTTAAAAGATCATGTAGAATACAGTGCTGCTTATTTAGATGATGTTGTGATTTTTAGCAAATCATGGGAAGATCATCTGCATCACTTGAAAAAGGTCATTTCTGAAATTGAGAAAGCCGGTTTCATAATTAATCCACGTAAATGTGCTTTGGGATTTCAGGAAACAAGGTACCTAGGATTTATCGTTGGTAATGGCAAAGTAAAGCCAGAAATTTCCAAGGTGCAAGCCATTCAGTCTACAGGTATTCCAACTACAAAGAAAGAAGTTTGATCCTTGTTAGGTCTTGTTGGGTACTACAGATGTTTTATTCCAGATTTTGCTGCCATAGTTGCCCCCTTAACTGACTTAACTAAAAAGAACAGTAGAGAGGAAGTGGTGTGGACTAGAGAATGTGAACTAGCTTTTGAGAAAATTAAGGAGATTTTGTGTGAAGAGCCAGTTCTACAGAGCCCAGATTTTGACAAACCATTTACTGTACAGACTGATGCCTCAGAAGTTGGACTTGGCGCAGTCCTTAGTCAAGAGATTAATGGACAGGAACACCCTATTCTTTATTTAAGTAGGAAACTTTTTCCCCGGGAGCAAAGGTATTCCACTATAGAGAAAGAAGGGCTAGCAATTAAGTGGGCTTTGGAGGCATTGCGATATTATTTACTGGGAAGAGAGTTCACTTTAGTGACAGATCACCATCCTCTCACTTGGATTCATACCATGAAAGATAAAAATGCTAGAATAACAAGGTGGTATTTAGCATTACAGCCATTTAAGTTTCAGATACGTCATCGATCAGGGAAGAAGCACCAAAATGCAGACCACCTATCTAGGTATGGTGCTGAAGTAAAGATGTCTGAGGAAGGACAAGCTTCCTTCTAAGGGGGGAGGAATGTGAAGATGTAAAATGTTTTTGCTGTACATTTAAGTGTTGCTATATTTGTAACCTTGGTTGTGGTACATGAATTCCCCTGGTCTGGCAAACCACCTGTGTGAATGTGTGTGAATGCTGCTTTTTCCTTGCTTTTCTCATTAGGCTGGCCACCTAATGCTCTATTTTCCTTTCTTTTGGGTTTTGCCAGCAGGGAACAATGCACCAGAACTAAGGAAATGTTCACAATATTGTACAAATTATCTGTTAAAACAATAGTGATTTTGTGTTATATCTTTTACTTACCTGTATTAGTGCAGCTGCTGCAGGGTGTGTCTGCTCTGACCATAAGAGGCAGGCCTGCAGAATCTGTGGTGTTTTATAGGGAAAACTGCAAAGGATTGTGGGAGTTCCCACTTGTATAAAAGGACTCCATGGAACACATGTTTAGATGACTGTGGAAAGCTGTGCTGTTAACACCATTTAACTCTGTAGGAAGACAACAGCCAGAAGTACAAGGATTCTGTTGTACAGAGTGGGACTGTTTTTCATCCAAAGTGTTTTTTTATGTTTGTTTTTGTTTTTGTTTTTTGCTGTTAAAAATAAACTCCTTTGGATTATTTTTGAACAAAGACCTGTTCATCCTTTTGGAAAAATCCCATGCTTCACACTCCCCATATAGATTAAAAGCAATATACACCAAATACAACGTATGGTTCTGCACAAAAAAAATTCCTGAAAAAACAATATGAAAACCTGGGTGCCACTGGCAGGGTTGCGGCACATACACATATATATATATATATATACACGCACACCACTACCAGCAGCACACGACTGCAAAAAGGGCAATACATTACATGGAAATCCCTAAAGAAGCATTTATGCTATCTATCATACATGAAAAAACTTTGAGATTCTCGATTCACATATTTTGATCAAAAAATGCTTAAGCTGCCCACGACTTTCAACGTGATCTCAGGTCAGGCAGTCCTATGCTATCTTTGCCTCTCAATAGAGCCAAATCCAGGCCTCTCACTGGGTCAACCGACCTCCATTATCCGGAGAGGAAAAAAATAAAAAAACACCAAACCTGCAAGCTGCACTTTTATGACAGCCTGTGAAAGTGGGCATAGTGCAGAAAACCAAAATGGAGGCACCCTTTCCTCCACATATAGATTAAAAGCAATATACACCAAATACAATGTATGTATCTGCACAATAAAACATTTCTGAAAAAACAATATGAAAACCTGGGTGCCACTGGCAGGGTTGCAGCACATACATATATATATATATATATATATATATATATATATATATATATATATATATATATATATATATATATATTTATATATATTATATATTTATATATATATATATACACGCACCACTACTACCAGTGGCACACGACTGCAAAAAGGGCAATACATTACATGGAAATCCCTAAAGAAGCATTTATGCTATCTATCATACATGAAAAAACTTTGAGATTCTCGGTTCACATATTTTGATCAAAAAATGCTTAAGCTGCCCACGACTTTCAACGTGATCTCAGGTCGGGCAGTCCTATGCTATCTTTACCTCTCAATAGAGCCAAATCCAGGCCTCTCACTGGGTCAACCGACCTCCATTATCCAGAGAGGAAAAAAAAAAAAAAAAACACCAAACCTGCAAGCTGCACTTTTATGACAGCCTGTGAAAGTGGGCATAGTGCAGAAAACCAAAATGGAGGCACCCTTTCCTCCCCATATAGATTAAAAGCAATATACACCAAATACAATGTATGGTTCTGCACAAAAAAACATTTCTGAAAAAACAATATGAAAACCTGGGTGCCACTGGCAGGGTTGCGGCACATACATATATATATATATATATATACACGCACACCACTACTAGCGGTACACGACTGCAAAAAGGGCAATACATTACATGGAAATCCCTAAAGAAGCATTTATGCTATCTATCATACATGAAAAAACTTTGAGATTCTCGGTTCACATATTTTGATAAAAAAATGCTTAAGCTGCCCACGACCCCTTGGTACCAATTGAGCATCGTTGCAACACCTTGTGGAATCTATGCCACGAAGAATTGAGGCAGTTCTGAAGGCAAAAGGGGGTCCAACCCGTTACTAGCATGGTGTACCTAATAAAGTGGCCGGTGAGTGTGTATATATATATATATGTATGTGCCGCAACCCTGCCAGTGGCACCCAGGTTTTCATATTGTTTTTTTTCAGAAATGTTTTTTTTGTGCAGAACCATACGTTGTATTTGGTGTATGTTGCTTTTAATCTATATGGGGAGGAAAGGGTGCCTCCATTTTGGTTTTCTGCACTATGCCCACTTTCACAGGCGGTCATAAAAGTGCAGCTTCCAGGTTTGGTGTTTTTTTATTTTTTTCCTCTCTGGATAACGGAGGTCGGTTGACCCAGTGAGAGGCCTGGATTTGGCTCTATTGAGAGGTAAAGATAGCATAGGACTGCCCAACCTGAGATCACGTTGAAAGTCGTGGGCAGCTTAAGCATTTTTTGATCAAAATATGTGAACCGAGAGTCTTAAAAGGCCAGCGCATTATTTAAAAACTGAGTTACAGGTGAAATGCTTTGATTTTCGTAATGAAACATATTTGAGAAAGGGTTTGCATTCAGGTGTTCTGTTACTTCATGATGTTTCCCTGGAGGTAATAGGTCCTCTTTATGCCTTAGCCTTCCTGAAATTCAGGGTTTTTTGTGTCTCCTCAACAAAATATTCTATTGGAAGATAAATGGAAATTTATTGTATAGTGGCCACTTTTTGCTAAATGTCACCCCAACCTGAACCCCAACGTGCTGTTCCAAGGAACACCACCAGAGGAAGCTAAGAAATGAGTGATCTGATGGAATTGAGAAACAGAACGGGTTTTTCGAGAGTTGAAGTGACTGTTAACTAGAGCTCCATTTCTGCCATACGTGGATTATAACCTACCTTTTGTACTACAGACTGATGGAGGTTTCTAAGGACTGGGAGCTGTACTGACTCAGATACAGGAAGGTCAAGAAAGGGTAATGGCTTATGTCACCTGCACCTTAAAGGAGGGCAAAAAGAATCCAGAGAACTATAATTTATTCAAGCGGTAGTGTAGATCGTAACAGGAAAGGTTGCTGACATCCTGATGGGAACTGACTTCACACTAGTCACCGATAATAACCCCTTAGTTCTCCCGGATACAGCCAAAATAGGTGTCTTCAAACAGTGTTGGATATCAAGGCTCAGCAAGTTCAACTTCAAATGTGGGACCGGCCAGAAAGGAACAATGACAATGCAGATGCCCTCTCCAGGTTTCTGATGCCATAAGGATGTCAGCTGTTCAAGACAGTGGATCTGGACAAAGAGCATGGACAGGAGGAGCGGCTTGGGATTAGAGAGAGCGACAGCGGGGAGATCCATAGACTCGAAAGGTACTGGAAAGGTTACAAAGAGGGGGGGCTCCAAATGGTGGTGAACTTAATACTTTGTCAGTTAAGGAAAGAAGCTCTGGTGTCAGAAAGAGTGATTGGCAATCAAGGAATTCATACTGTACCACAGGATATGCCTTTCTACAGATTTGGGGTCAACATGACAAGTGGTGATCCTGGCAGACAACATGAGAAGCATAGTTCAAGAGGTGCACAAGAAAAAAGGGCATTTTGGGCCTGTTTACAATATGAATATAATCATCCCCACATATAGAAGGTGGTGCAGGATTCTTGCAACTGTTGCAGAAATTGCAGCCTCTCCCGGGCAATTGACCAACGGGCACAGGTGGGTACCATCTGTCCTTTCTATCAAATACAGCTGTATCCACACGTGCCACCTCTCGATAGACTAGAGGGGTCATTGCGAGGTCACAGGTATCTCCTTGTCATGGTGGATAATTTCACACAATACACGATGGCTGTTGCCACAAGAGATTAAACAGCAGAAAGGGCAGCCCAAACTCTGTAGAAACACTTTGTGCTGGTGTACTAATGCCCAATCCAGCTGCATTCAGACCAGGGGGCCGCCTTCGAAGGTCGAGTCATAGCGAAAATGTGCCACCTTTAGCAGATTCGAAAGATTCTTACTACTCCATAGCATCCTCAAGGGAAAGGGCCCTCGGAACAGCTAAACCAGGTGTAGAGAGTGGTGGAGGAACCAGAAAAGAGAGAGATTGCCTGATCATGTTGCCGAGCTGGTATAGATATATAATAGCACCTACTCTATACCACAGACTATTGCCCTTACATTTTGATGTTTGGGAGAGATTGGAAGTACCCTTTTAATCTACTGATGAAGGCAAACAAGGGGGACAAGGAAAATTGGACTCCGCAGACATGGATGGGTAATCATAGAAGATGTCTACAATGGATCTACGAACTGGTTGTCCAATGTTTGGGTCTCAAAAAACTGATGATCAATCGCAATTTGAAGCAGCTACTACTACAGGTGGGAGATCAGTTTATGCTTACATGACTGTGCATAGAGTTGGAAAGCTACAATGGAAATGGGTACCTCAGCTGTACGAAGTGGTCCCAATAACCAGGTATTAAAAGTAAAACCTGAAGGAGATCCATCAAAATCTACTGAGCCCATGTACTTTTCTGAGACGGCCGCAACGCAGTAGACCCGAGGAACCTTACACTGCCCATCCACCAGCTGATGAAGATGACTGGTGGGTTCCTCCACCACTTCCTGGATTACACCCCTTAGGGCCAAGGATGGGACCACAGTCAATTAAGAAGTTAGCAAAACAGAGGTTGGGGCTGGTTCATCTGGGGTATCCCTTACTCAGTGTGAAAATTTAGGTAAGCTTCCAGCCTGTTATAATGATTATGTCTTACAGGTACTGGTTGCCAGGACGGCTTCCAATAAGTTTGAAGGGGAAGATGTAGAGTGGTCACTAGATAGTGCAGGTACACTGAAGGAGCAGGCAGTAATGACAAGAGTCAATATTTAAACAACCAGAGGCTGAGTCAAAAATTGCATTTAAATTTTTTTTTCTTTTACTCATGTTATAGAACACATGGGGTATGAACCTTGGGCAACATGCCTAAATATTTAAATGTTTAAATATTGACTGCATTAAGGGAGAAGAGGAAATTCCTATACTGTGGCTGTATATTGTGTCAGTACACACAAAAAAAAAAATTCTTACGGGACTTCAATGTGTATTGTTTGAAGTAATGACAAGAGCCCAGGGAGCAACAGAAAGTCAGTTAGTGGCAGTTAGATGCAGCAGAGAGCAGACGTGTTAAAGGGAGAGAGTAAAGTAAGACCCAAAGCCCAGGAAATACGGACAGTGAAAAGGCCTGGTAGAAAGTACCACAAGGAAGCTGGGTTGAGGTGTAACCAGTGTGTGAGCAACATTAGTATAACAAAGGAAGGATCCATGCTGACAGAGAGGGAGACTCCCATCCCACAGGCGAGCAGTGGAAGACAGTCTGTTGCTTTGGGCTGTATGCCCTGAATAGACTACTATAGCATGTGACTGAGAAAGCGTCTGTTGTGCAAAGTTTAATAAAAGACGACAACTCCACTCTGTAGCTGTTTCCTTTTGTTAATACTTGCACCAAATTTTCCTACATACTCTATATGCTGAGCTGGATTTCCATCTTGAATGGGTTTTAAAATACTTTCCATTGATTCAATTGAGAACTCTCATGTTTTGTTTAAGTCCAACATCTCAGTAATGTCTGTAATCATTCCCTTTTAACTGCAGACTAATTTGCTTTTTTAGACCTGTGCCAGTATTTGTTTATTGCTATGTTATCATAATGTTTTTGTGTACATTTAGCATATACGCTGGGAAAAGCTCCCAAGTATAAGTTAAATAGAAACTGTAACCCATGTTTAATAGTGGTCTAGGCTACTATGATATCCATTTATTGCCTATCATAGTAGCCTATGATAGGCAATAAATGTCATTTTCATATCTGTTAACCCCATCCCAACATTGGTCATACCCATATGTCTAATGCAAGTAGGTGTTCCCACACATGGACCTATAGATACATCCAGGACACTGTTCGCTCTCACAAGCAAAGCACGCATGATCGTCACATGGAGCCAACTGTATATTACCACTTCAGTTGATTAACCCCTTCGATGCTGTGGTCAATGCCTCTGCACGCGCGGACCGTGGGATCGTGGCCAGGTGAGTAGGTTTTTAAAAATTTGATTACCAATAGCTGCAGGGGCTAAAACCTGACTATAGTTGCACTTACCTGGCTATAATGGGCTACTAGCTGACTATAGGAGTACTTACCTGACTATAATGGGCTACTAGCTGACTAGAGGGGAACTTACCTGACTATAATGGGCTACTAGCTAAACATACGGGCACTTACCCGGCTATAATGGACTACTAGCTGACTATAGGGGCACTTACCTGGCTTTAATGGGCTACAAGCTGACTATAGGGGCACTTACCTGGCTATAATGGGCTACTAGCTGACTATAGGGGCACTTACCTGGCTATAATGGGCTACTAGCTGACTATAGGGGCACTTACCCGGCTATAGTGGGTTATTAGCTGACTATAGGGGCTATTACCTGGCTATAAGCGGCTACTACATTACTATAGGGGCTATTACCTGGCTATAAGGGGCTACTACCTGACTATAGGGACTATTACTTGGCTATAGGGCCTGCTACAGGGGCTACTACCTGGCTATAGCAGCTACTATAGGGGGCTACTATCTGGCTACAGGGAACATATTATCTGGCTACAGGGGCAACTACATGGCTACTACATGGCTACAGAGGGCAACTATCTGGCTATCAGGAGCTACTGTCTGGCTACAGGGGGCATATTACATGGCTACCATATGAGGAGCTATAGATGGGGAGTTTGTATAGAGCTAGGAATTGGTAGAGAAGTGCTGATAAATTGAGGAGTCTAAGGCCCCGTTCACACGGCTTATTCACGCCGGATTTGCGAGCCGGATTGCGCTCGCAATTCCGGCTTGACGAAGGGGCGGGTGCGGGGGCGGTGCGGGGGTGCGGCCCGCCGGCCCCATAGACTGCCATTATCCACGGCGCGTTTTGCGCCTGTTGCGCTGGATAATGTGCATGTCACTTTCTCCCCACCCGGTGGATTCGCCAAGCGGGGAGGAGCGACGGAATCCACTGTTCTCTATGAGAAAAGTGGATTACCGTAATTACTCCGATGGATTGGCGCCGTACTGCAGCGCAAATCCGGCGCGGAGTACGGCGCCAATCTGTGGCGAAATAAGCCATGTGAACACGGCCTATGATGTTTGTTTTGTAAATTCTACAGTGAAAAGTTGTGGCCGGTGGAAGTCGTCATGGTGGTCTGGGCCAGATGGAGACAAAGAAGAGAAAGAACAACTCTTCAGAGACGTCTCCTGTAACTCCCTGGATGTAATTTTACTGTAATCGCTTATATGTCTACAGAGCCTGTGTACAGCTGGTATACACCACTGTATGGTCACTTTATGCCGGTAATATAGGTTGTAGTATAATGGTTTATATTCAGTAATGGTATTGTATATCATTCAGTCACTATGTGGTGGTGATATGTGGTCATGGTGTTGCGGCATTCGGTTACTATGTGCTGGTGATATGTGGTCAATGGTGTGGCGGTATTATTCGGTCACTATGTGCTGATGATATGTGATCTTAGTAGGATATTGGTACTATTAGCCTGGGATTCTGGTTTTGTATTATTTGGTAGCTGTATGACTTATTTAATAGTTTTATGCATAGCACATTGTGTTAAGGCTTTTTGTACATTTGGTTGACAGTGATTCAATGTGGCGCATTATGTTACGGGGGGGGGGGCAGGTTGAAATTTCTTCACCTCGCCCTGAGTTCAGTTTAGCCTAGGAACTGCCCTGGGCACAGCCCAACAAATTTGCAAGATTGGCATATGAGGGGGATGTCAACTCAGAAATAGCAAGACACTGCACTGTCTGCTCCAGTAAGGTGGGGAATAGGAGTGCAGTTCAGGATAGACAGGTACTCGTAGTTGGGGACTCCATTATTAGGGGAACAGACAGGGCAATCTGCCACAAAGACCAGGATCATCGAACAGTAGGTTTTTTACCTGGGGCCCGAGTTCGACATATCGTGAATCAGGTTGACAGATTGCTGGGTGGGGTTGGTGAGAATCCAGCTGTCATGGTCCACATTGGCACCAATGAAAAAGTTAGAGGTAGGTGGAGTATCCTTAAAAACGATCTCAGGGACTGAGGCCAAGAGCTCAGGACAAAGACCTCCAAGGTAATATTTTCAGAAATACTACCTGTTCCGCGGGCCACACCAGAGAAGCAGCAGGAGATTAGACAGGTGAATAAGTGGCTCAAAAAGTGGTGTAGGAAAGAGGGATTTGGGTTTTTGGAGAACTGGGCTGACTTCTGTCTTGGCTACAGACTCTATGCTAGGGACGGGTTTCACCGAAATGGGGAGGGTGCAGTAGTATTGGGGGACAAATTGACCAGGAAGTTGGAGGAATATTTAAATTAGGAACTGGGGGCGGGGGGAGGAGGGGAACTACAAAGACAGAGTGCAAGATAGGGAAGATACAGAGCTGGAATTAGGAATAAAACATGGGGGTGGAGTGGAGTGAGGGGGTGTAGCATTAGTTAAAAAGAAGAGGGATAAAGGAATAAAAACTGAAAAATATCTAAATTGGCTGCTGCCCAATGCCAGAAGTCTCACCAACAAAATAAATGAACTAGAATTATTGCTGAAGAAAAATATGACATAGTGGGGATAACTGAGACATGGCTGGACGAGAGCTACGACTGGGTGGTTGACTTACAGGGTTACAGTGTATTTAGAAGAGATCATAAAAAACGGAATGGCGGAGGTGTATGTCTCTATGTAAAATCCTGTCTGAAGCCAACACTGCGGGAAGATATAGATACAGGAAATTAACATGTGGAATCATTATGAATAGATATACATGGGGGCAATAACAATAATATTGTTATTCCTCAGGCAAATAGCTGAGACAGCTAATCAGAATGAGGTTGTTATTATGAGCGACTTTAACTACCCAGACATAAATTGGGAAACTGAAACCTGTAGCTGTTATAAAGGAAACGGTTTTTTGTCAATAACTAAAGATAATTACCTTTCCCAAATGGTGGAGGAACCAACTAGAGGAAAGGCCCTTATAGACTTAATATTCACTAGTAGACCTGACAGAGTAACAAAGGTTCATTTTGGGGGGCACCTAGGAAATAGTGACCATAATATAATAAATTTCCATTTATTCTTCAATAGAGTTCTTGTCGAGGAGCCACTGAATTTTATGAAGGCTAATTTTATTTTGCTTAGAGAGACCCTAAACCGTATTGATTGGGATAAGGTGTTTAAAAATAGCAGAACAAATAATAAATGAGAGATCTTTAAAAAGATCTTATGTGCCCACTGTGACAGGTAATTCCTAGGGTTATAAAAAAAATTTAGAAACAGAAAAAAACCCCAATGTGGATAACAGAGTGTAAAGGAGGCAATAAAAAAACAAAAAAAAAGGTTTCAGCTACTAAAAATGGGGCGGCAGTAAGAGGCACAAAAAAAACTTAAAAGGGAAAAAAAAGTAAAATATGTAAATATTGATAAAGGCAGCAAATGGAGACAGAAAGACATATGCCATAGAAAGAAAAAATAACCCCAAAATTGTTTTAACTAAAAAAAATTTATAAAAAGATTAAAACAAAAAAAATTTTGGCTTTAAAAAAGTATTGAGGGAGATGTTATGGAGGGTGATGAGAGGAAAGCAAACCTATTAAACATTTTTTTCTCCACTGTATTTACTGAGGAGGATGACTGTCACGTCAAGGGAGGTACAGTGAGCCCTGACTGGAACCCATCCCATGTCCCTGCCACTTGACGTGTGCCCGGGGTGGCAGAGTCAACTGGGCGAAGGCCCTGCGCTGCTAGAGTGCGGGGGGCCATCAGGAGGAAAAAAAATTCAAACAGTGGGTTTCAATATAAATCAGGAAGGCCAAGCCACAAATCAGAAACCAGGGAATAAACTTTGAAAACCCAAGGTCAAACACGAAGGGAAAAGGGTTTACAAAATGAAGACAAGCTGGGGTCGGGGGAAACAAGCTGAGGTCAGGTACAAGAGAAGCAAATAAAAAAAAAAACAAAAAAAAACACAGCCAAAAAAATTTTTCACAGGCGCAGCATAGCTAGCGGGGGTTTAAATTTTTTTTCCGGCTACGCCCCTGTAGCTGATTGGAGCGCCCCCCCCCCGGGGTCCCCCATTGGTGTGCGACACGCCCCTGTCAGGAGTGGTGGACTCTGTCACTCACCGCCCAGCGATTTGTCTATCAGGGTGGGGTCGCTGATAGCTGCTGCAGATTTTTTTCTCCCCAAACCGAGCGTGCCCACCCTGACAGTACCCCCCTTTTTGGAGGGGCCACCGGGGACCCTTCCCGGTCTGATTTTTTAGGGTGGGAATCATGGAATTCCCTACCGGTATCAGCATGGATGGATTTCCCCAAAAACCCATGATCTCTTCCTCGGCCATACCCCCCCCAATGGACCAGGTATGAGGCCCTTTTTGGACCTTAAAAAGAATCCAAAAATTCGGGCGAATTCAATTCAAAATTTCCCCTATGAAAAAATGGAGGTGGAGGTTAAAAAGGCGGGTACAGGCTGAATATAGTCTTTAAGAAGTGCATGGGGAAACACGTTAGTTAAAGAGAGAGGGGTAATTTCCCCCGATTGCCCCCGGGTTTAAAACCCCCTCCTGAACCCATATGGACCCAAAAAAACGCGGGGCGAGTTTACCAGAGGGAAATTTAAAATCGCAGATTTGGGTGGATAAACCATACTTTATACCAACGCAAACCCTCTACAACACAAAAGCCGCTATCGAATTTTTTTCTGGTTTTTCTGGTATGAACCAATTTCTTTAACTTGGGCCCGACTGTGCACGATTTTTAATGATAACATCCACCCGCTGTGATCAGACTACACGGGAAAAAATGACGCTGCCTAGGGTGAAAACCATAATTTAGTACAATGGTGAGGTCCCGACGGGTTTACTATCCTGATTGTTAATGGCAAAATTAAAACCAACGGTAAAGTTTTTTACCCAGTTCTACCTGCTGATCAGATATATAAAAGGAGTTTTTGTGTTCCTTTTGATTTACCCTCTCTGTCTGCCATTAGCTCTGGGTGGAAGGCGAAAAGAAGGCGGGGTTCCCCAGGCCTTGCAAAGGGCTTCCAAATCAAAAAAAAGAACAAAACCCATTGTCCAAAAACGATGGTCTTGGAAACCCCCATGAAGCTTGAAAATGTGTTTGACAAGAGTTCAGCAAGTTTTTTTGGCCCGCGGTAACCCCCTTAAAAAAAAAAGGGAAGGCAATTTTGCGAAAAAACCCCACTACCACCCAAAAAAAAAAGTTTTCCCCTCCGAAGGAGGAAAGGTTGTCATAAAACCCATGGAGTTATGGGTCCATGGATGTTAGGTATAGGTAGGGGCCCATATTTCACAAGGAGGACTGTTTGGGAACTTTACCCCCGAGCGAGCTTCACAAAGATGCACATGGGCCCTAAACACCCGAGAAAATGCGGTACGTAATTAGAAAATTAGCCTTTTTGTGCCGGGACATCCGGGGGGGGGTCCCGATAACAGGGGATAATAAAATTTTTTTAAAACTGTAGCCGAAACCGGTGGAGACAAAGCCCTTTCGAAATAGGAAATTAGCAGGTTCTCATTCTGGTGGGGGCTTAAATTTCGTGGTTTTAAATCAGGGAAATGCTGAGACAATAGTCCCTTGAGCAATATAGGTGCCAATCCTCCGGGTCGTGGGGTGGCACAAAAGCTTCTGATATAGCATCAGCCTTCCATCAGTATTGCCCGTATGGTAGGGAGACATCTGCCCAAACTCACCTTTGTCCCCCCTGTAATTCCCTGAATTCAGTCAAACATGGGTTATTTTTCTGAAGCCAGGGGAGCCCCCAAAAAAACCCCCGCGGGCTTTCCCCTCCATAAAAAATAGAATAAAACTTTTCAATATGTATGGATCCACCCCCTTTTCCCGTCAGGGTACAATGTTGGATTGTGCTCCGAGTAGTGGGGTGGAAGTCAATGGAAAAGCCATAGAGAATCAGATAGAGGTCTCCAAAAAATAGGCCTAGAGTTTTCGGGAAAAACGCACAACAAAATTAGAAGCTGATCCAGAATCCAAAATGACTCCCAGAACCAGACAGTGACAAGTATGAAATCTTAACTGGGTTTGACAGCAATTTTTTGGGAAAATGGAAAACCTGTCGCCCACGGATCTTCCCGCCCAATCATGGTGCTGGAGTTTTTCCGCCTGGTTTCCTCTTTGGAGCATCCCTGATGCCTTGTCCATCTTCACCACAGTAAAAGGTAACCCCGGATTTCGAGAGAAGTCCCACGGCCAAGAAAGTGACAGAAAAAAGCCCCACTTGCATGGGTCCTCTGGGTTTATATCGGGGGAACCCTGGGGTGGGGTGGGGCTATGGAGTGAACCAACGGGGTTTGGGAGCCCCTTTTCTCGATGTCCCCTAAAACGTCTGTCCAGACGAAAAGGGGTAATGCCTACCCCATCTAAAAGTCCAGGGTAGGGTAAGCCAAACCAATAAATTTTTCAATGGGCAGTAAACCCCAACTAAATTGAATCTAAGGCGGGTTTTGTTCCCCCCCAGGACGAACACCCAGCGCCAAAATGCTGAGCAATCTCTTTCCCCGCTTTTTACCTGCTTCAAAGGTGGTCAGCTGAGCCTGGGCCCAGTTCCATGGGTCTCAAAATGTACATCTAAGGGACAAAAAAACCTGTTAAAGAAAACAGTTCTGGGAAATTTGGCGGTTTATGAATGCCCCCTCCTGGGGGGGCCTGAAGTAGGGACATACAATTTTCACCCTTTGTCTCATTCCCCGAGGCAAGTGGGCGGAGCCCAAAATACAGGCGACATCCCCCTCAAATGCCAAAAGGCCCCCTTTTTTTTGCCCGAGAACCTGTCAGGCAAATGGATAGGGGGCTACACGGAGGGGAAAGGTAGTGCAGGGATACTTGACTTGGGGGGTTTTATCCCCCTGTTTTACCCCCAGCGCGATCTGGATGGCTGGGGTTTGCCCCCGCATTGCTCTACCGGGTCATGGGGTTCATTTGAGGGAGAGCAGTAACGTTTTGGCCCGTGAAAATGTCCGTAAAGGGACGAAGTGAGCCCCGACTGGAAACCCCCGCCCCCTGTCCCTGCCTACTTGTGTGCTTTTCCCTGGGGCAGAGTCAATGGGCGACAGTCCCTGCCCTGCTAGAGTGTGGGGGGGCCGTCGGAGGAAAAAAAGTCAATCAGGCGGGTCATATCAAAAACGGAAGGCCCAAGCCCCAAATCAGAATCAGAGGGGTAAACGTAACAAGGGACCCAGGGTCAAATAAAGAAAAAGGGGCGGGTAAAAATCGAAAACAAGCTGGGGTAGGGAAACAAGCCAAAGGGCAGGTACAAAGAGAAGCAAATACAAATACAAAACAAGTAATAACACGCCAGAAGAATTTTAAGGGGAGCATCAGCTAGCAGGGAGATTTAAATGGTTTCCCCGGGTACCCCCTTTTTAAATGATTGGAGCGGCCCCCCGGTCCTCCCATTGGTGGTGCGGGAAAAGCCCCCTGTCAGGAGTGGCTGGACCTCTGTCATCACACAGCTCCCGCAGACTGTTATCAGGGGGGTGGGGGTCGCTGATAGTGTGCAGACTTTGCTCCCCGCAAGCCGGGGGCACTGCCCGCCCCTGACAATGACCTTCCGTTGATGAGAGAGGGGATGGGTAAATCCACCCTTAAAAGTTTCTTGTCTAACCCAGGAAAGCTCCGTTTTAAGATTAAAAACAAATCACCAGGTCCTGATGGTTTTTAAATCCCGTGTCTTAAGGGAGTTAAGTAAAGTAATAGACAGGCCCTATTTTAAAATTTTTGGACTGTCTAGTAACGGGGTATGTCCCAAAGGATTGGTGCATAGGAAATGTGGTGCCAAGATTTATAAAAGTGATCTTGGAAACTATAGGCCGGTAAGCGTAAACCCTTTTTGTGGGTTTAAAAAGTTTTAAGGTTTTTAAGAGATGCTTTTCCTGGATTATCCCCACTGAAATAAAGTATAACACCTTTCCACACGGATTTTTTAAGGATCGCCTGTTTAACTAATCTCATCAGTTCTCTGAAAAAAGTTAGTTCTAGATGGGGTCGGGGTGAGGGCATTTTGGGTGTATATATTTAGAATTTCTCTAAAGCATTTGTAACTGTGCCACATAAAAAAGGGTTTGGTAATTAAAAAAGGGGAATGTTGGACTGGGGGAAAATGTGTGAAGTGGGTAAGCAACTGGTCAGTGATAGAAAACAAAGGGTGGTAATTAACGGTACAATCAGACTGTATCCCCGTTATATGGGGTACCACAGGGGTCGTATTGAGCCCCATCCCCTTTAATATTTTATAAAAGATCTTACACATGGTTTTCACAAGATTAAACGATCTTTACAGATGATACTAAGCTCTGTAAAGTAATCAACACAATAGAGGATAATGTGTTATTACAAATGATCTGGATAGGTTGGAGGCCTGGGCAGAGAAATGGCAGATGAGGTTTAACACAGATAAATGCAGGGTTATGGACATGGGGGGGAAAAAATCCATTATATGATTACATGTTGAAGATGAGAATATTTTTCTTCCAATATACAATATATGCCTTGCTCTGGATTAACACTGTAGGACAATAGAATGGGCATATGTCATCAGAAAATAGCGATGCATAAACACTGTTTTATCCAAAAAAAAAAACACGTTTTTGCTTTTCAAGTACTAAAAAAACCCAAAACAAAATAACTTGGGTATCACTGTAATGGTGAGCCTATTAAAAAATATAAAACACTACCAGAATTGCTGTATTTTCTTCATCCTACCTGCCAGAAAAAAAAACATCAAAAGGCAAATCAAAATGTTACACGTTCCCCAAAATGGTATCAACGAAAAAGTCAATTCATTCTACAAAGCCCCTATACAGCTCTGTACACAGAAAAATAAGAGAGACTATGACGATGCAAAACCTTTTTCTTTTTTAAATAAAAGTGTTTTTGTTGTGTAAAAACAGTAAACAAAAAATATTGTTATTGCTATAATCGTATCATACTGCTAAGTAAAGTTTACATGTAATTCATACCACACGGTGACCGCTGTAAAAAATAAAAAACACTACTAGGATTGCTGTGTTTTGTTCATTCCGACTCCTAAAATTCTTAATAAAAAGTGATCAAAGCGTCATATGAACCACAGAATGGTATTACTGAAAATGTCATCTCATCACGGAAAAAAAACCCTTAACCATAAGGTTAATCATATATTAAAAAATAAAAAAGTTATGGCTGTCAGAACATAACAGAAGACACTTTTTTTTTACAAAAGCATTTCTATTTCTAAAAGTATTGTGTAAAAGTAGAAAAAAAAAAAAAAAATATAGAAAATTTATATTGTTGTAATTGTACTGACCTGCATAGTAAGTTATGTCATTTATACCACATGGAAACTGCTGTAAAAATGAAACCCAAAAAAAAACAATGGTGGAATTAGTTTTTTGGGTTTTTTTTTCCTCTATTTTCACAGCCCAATGCTAACAAACTATGAAACACCTGTGGGCCCAAAATGCACTATATACCACTGGGTGAATTTCCTGAGGGGTGTTTATTTCAAAATGGGGTGATTCTGGAAGGTTTCATCTGTACTTGTACTTTTTAGACTTTGCAAATGCTACATGGCACCCACCAAAATCTGTGTTCCAAATGTCAAGTAGCACTCCCACCCTTGAACGCCATTCCATGTGCAAAACCAACAATTTACACCCACATACAGGCTAATGTTGTAATTTGGAAGAAATTGCATAACAAATATTCGGGTGTTTTTTCCAAGATTCCTTGTGAAAATTAAACATTTTTCAGCTGAAACTGCATAACATTGGGAAAAAAAATCCATTTTCCTAAAGCTAAAAGAAAAAAGGAACACTGGTGGGGTTGATATACTCACCATGCTGTTTCACAAAACCACAGCCAGCTTCAGCAGACATTTTTCTGGTAAGACTGTGGGTGGATCTATAGCTGGCATATCAGCTCTGTTATTCTTAGCTAATTCCACTAGAGTGACAGGGGTGCTGGATGTTTGTAAATAGCAGTGTACAAGGCTACATGGTTCTAAAGCTTAAAACTTTTTAACTTTATAAACAAGCTTCTTTAACACAGAAGCTTATTTATAAAGCTTGGTCAGCCTGACGGCAGCTTAAGGAGGATAAGAGAGCAGAAATAGGTGGTTGGTAACCTAGAGATACTTGAGTACACTTGCAATAGAGTAAATTTTCTTTATCTCCTAAACGATGAAAAATAAACACAGCAATGTATTTTGTTATAGTATTCATTTACCTTTCCCTACATGTTGAAAGGTAATCATTGTGGTAAGAAACCCCTTTAAAGTGCTTGAGTTACTGCAGCAAGATGTGACCTGTTGTATTATATTAGGTTCTAAAGAATATATTTTCTGCTTTGTCAATTAAAAATTATAATGGATACCTTAAGAGGCAAACATACGGTATATTATTGTGTTTACATAAGTATATCATGTTGTGTATCACTTATACCAGTACAGTTCTTTGATGCGGTTTTTGTAGCTATATCTACTACAAAATAAAATCTATTTTTATTTAGCTGGAAAAAAACACTTTATGGGTGAATTCCTAGTGTTCTGCAGCATTTAGTGGAGTGATTTTACATACTAGGTGGACTAATTAATCTCTTACCACTGCAGCCAGTTTTGACCTTCCTGACAGAGCCCCTTTTTTTTTTAAATTGGACATGTGTCCATTTTTACTGGGAATAACTTTTTGATACTTTTACCTATTCCTGTTATTAGTTACATAGTTACATAAGGCCGAAAAATAGTTTGTAAGGCCGAAAAAAGACAGACATCCATCCAGTTCAGCCTATTTCAGAGAATATTTTCTCGTGACACATTGTGCTTTAAGTTTATAATAAATTTAGGTCCATACAATCCATGTTTATTTGTGAAAAATATCAAAAGGTAATGAAAATGTGGAAAAATTTGGCATTTTCAAAGTTCAAAAATGTCTGTGTATAGTTAAACGACACAAAATAGTTTCGAACTAGCATCTACCATATGTCTTCTTTACATTTGCTTAATTTTTATACATCTTTTTATTTTTTTAATGAAATTATGGGACATTTGCAACAATGACTTTTTTAGGGACCACTCCAATTTTGACATAGCTTTGATTGGTCTGTATGTAAGAAACTCTCATAAAAGACTCCATCTAAGAAACTGCACTCCTTAAAGTATTCAAAACCGCATTTAGGAAGTTTATTAACCCTCTAGGAATTTATTAACCCTTCAGGTGTTTCAGAAATTGAAGCGAAGTAGAGGTGAAAATCCAAAATGTCACTTTTTTGCAGATGTTCAATTTGTATCCATTATTCACTAGAATACAGTAGATATTACCAAGAAAATGCAACTCAATATTGATTCCCACAATTCTGCTTCTTTGAGATATCCCATATGTACCCTAGTGCGCTATTTGACTTAACCACAAGCACCTACTGGATTACGGGGTCTCATTTTCATTAGGATTTTTTTTTAGGCACCATTACAGGTTTGCAGACACCCTAAGGTGTTAAAACTTAATAAAAACCCCTAAAAGACCTCATTTTGGAAACTACACTCCTTAAGGAATATATCCAGGGGTGTAGTGAGTATTTTGACCCCACAGATGTTTCACTAAATTTTTTATCATTAGACTGTGAAAATTGAAAATGATTTTTTTTTCCAAAAATATACAGTTTTAGCGGAAAATGTTTCATTGTCACAAGGAGTCCTGGAAAAAAGCAGATCAAAATTTGTTACACAATTTCTTCCAAGTTCTGCAATACCCCATATGTGGTGTAAACTACTGTTTGGGAGCATAGCATGGCATACCTGGAGGGAGAGCTATTTGGATTTTGGAACGCCGATTTAGGTGGATGTCATGTCACATTTGCACAGTACTAGATAAAACCTTCCAGAAGTCACCCCATTTTGGATTTAGCACCCCTCAAGGAATTCATCTAGGGGTGTATTGTGCATTTTGGATGCACAAGTGTTCCACAGATTTTTTAGTATTGGGCCAAGCTATAATTTTTTGGGCTTAATTTTTACAATGTTCACAGTGCGGTACAATTGACATGATAACATGAATCCCCCATTTTTTTAATAACCAGCCAAGGTAAAACCGACAGCTGCAGCCTGATACTATCAGAATTGGAAGCTCCATGGATATTGGTCCCTTACCATTCTAAAAATACCAGCCTGCAGCTGCCCCAGCAACAGACCGTCACATTAGAGGGTCCGCTTCTGACAGTTACTGGCTCTCCCCATACCCCTGGTGCGTTGGTTAGTGGGGTAATAATGACACAGGGTTAGTGTTAGCCTTGGGGTGACAAAAAACACAGCTGACTGACAGTAAGCACGAGCGATAGTAATAGAGAGGCGTCTGTAAGACTAATCCATTACTAGCACTGGAATTATATGGAAAAAAAATCCATACTGGCAGAAGAGAAAAAAAACACTTTTTTAAATAAACACACCCCATCTACATCCCTTGTTGACCATTTTATTAAGAAAAAAAATCCAGCGCTGATCCAATGTAGTCCAACAATTCTGATGTGATCCAAAATGAAAACCTATGGAAAAAAACCACTACACAAACATATATCGGCTACTCCATGTCCAGGAAAGCTGGGTGATGCCACATTCCCCAGAGCATCCTATTCTCCTGTTAGTAGGAAACTTGGGTATCTGCTGTGGGGTTTATGGCATCACCCAGCTTTTCTGGAGGCTGGACAGGCTATCTAGTACTCGGGAAAGCTGGGTAACATCCCCCATAACATATCACCAGATTTCCTATCCTAGGAAAGCCGGATACCTGCTGTGGGGGTTGGGGGCGTCACAGACAGACACATACATACATGCACAAAGACACGCACAGAAATGTGCATGCACACACACACACAAACACCCATATATGCACACCAATGTATACAAATACACACCAATGTACACACATACAAATGTACACACAGACAGCCATGTACACACACACACACACACACAACCTCCCACCCAGTCATGTACACGCACACCAATACCCATCCATGTACACCCACCTACATACATGCATGCACACCCATACATGTACACACATGCTCAACATGTGCACACACACCCATGTACACAAATGTTCACACATCCCCCTTGTATACACATACACACCCATATACATGCACAAACGCACACCCATGTGCATGCACACACCCAAACCCTTGTAAACAAATGTACACACATGAATGTACAGCCATGTCCACACACACACCCATGTCCAAACATCTGCCTTTGAACACACACACACTACATGTACACAATTGTACACACATCCCACCTTGCACCCACATACACACCCATGTACAAAAACACACACCGAGATACACACATGTACATAAACACCCCCATGTACACACACGCACACCAATGTACACGCACACATGTACACCCACACACTTGTACACACATGCACACAAAGGTACAAACATCCCCCCTTGTACACACATACACACCGATGTACATACACACACACCCATGTACACAAATGTACAATATCCCCCTCGTACACACATACACACCCATGAACACACACCCCCATGTACATACACACACACACACTCATGTACATGCATGCACACAGAGCCTCACCCTTGTAAACGCATACACACACAAAATGTACCTGAGCACCATGCAAGTCTCAGCATAGTGTTGATAAGCAGACGGTCATAGAGGAGGCGGAGACAGAACAGCAGCAGCTTCCTGCTCCTGCACAGTGCTGCGCTGAGAGCGCCCCTCACCCTCCTCTCTGACATCTTCAGTGAGCTCCGGCTGAGGCTTTGTAAGCGCTCAGACCATAGAGCTCTGTACAGGGGGCGGCTGTGCTGCTGCAACCTCTGATTACTGCCCCCAAGCAGCCTACTGCGGATCTCCCTATCCCCCCGTCCACAAGTGCCTAGTGTCAAATACGGCCCTGCTGATAGCTTGTTGTTTATGGGCTTGCATATAGTGGCCACTGTATCAACTAATACCTCATATTTGACATTTTTCCAGTATGTAATTTTTTTCCCTAAATACTAGGGAGCAGTGGGTGACAGCATTTTGTGTTGGACAGAAAAAAGTGCTGGGCAGCCCGCTCATTACCTGCTCATTATTCTGTCATTACCTGCTATTTGTAATAAGACTACATGCAGATAAGCATTTCTTGAAGCACCAACAGTAGACTGAGATTATTCTGCCCTGCTATTCAGGAGTTTTATCTCTTTATTATTACAGCTAGAGAAGGGAATGATTGTATATATAAATTATAACCGCAAAAGACTGCAGAAATAAAAAGAATCCTGCCAAAGATTTAGAAAAAAAAAATGATTTCCAGAAATATGGATTTAAAAAAAATAGGTTGGTAATCAAGAGGTTAATAAAACTGGCATATTTTATAAATTATTTTACCACATACCTTTTCTAGATATTTTGCAAAATTACATTTGGATCAAGGTTCCACTTTTTTTGGTGCAATTTGTGCCAGAATTCTGGAGTATTTCACTTCCCCTTGTTAATAGTTCCTGTGCAAATTAAAGCAATAACGATATTGTGAACAGAGCCTTAAAATTGCTGCTGTAGCTCTCTGTTGAAAATGCAAGTATCGCTCTGCCACGCCTTTTAAAATGACAAACTGGCAACCTATTAAAATTCTTATGAAAGCTTCTAAGGTTCTTAATTTATGTAAATGGGACAGGGTGTAACCATGTGTAATTATTTATTTTAACCAGTTCCTGACCACGTTGTTTAACCCCTTTCTGACCAAGCATATTTCTTTTTTTTTTTTAGTACAAACAGGTTTGAATGTTAAAATGCTTTTTGGATCACTTATGCTACAAACTTTTTTATTTTTATGTAATTTTACATTAATTTTTATGATAAGAGAGAAAATAAAGTAAAAAAAAAAGATTGTTTTTCACATTATTGAATTAAGTTTTTAAAGAGCATAAGTAGCACTAAAATAAGTTGTGCAATTGTGTCACTTTTCTGTCACTGACATTTATATAAAGGTGATGTAAGGTTTTGGGGTCATCGGGCGGGGATAAAAGTTTTGGTTTGGGCTGTTAATTTTTTTTTTATAATTTTTTGTTTGAATGTGTTTTATGAATAATTTATTTTACATAATGTGCCCTCCATAAGGTCAGAAAAAGACCTTTGGGGGGCATTTTTAATTCAGCTATGACTGGCTGGTTAACTTACAGGGTTACAGGTTTTTTTTAGAAAAGATTATAAATCTTGGAGCGTGGGAGGCCTATGATTTTACATAAAATTATGTCTAAAGCCAACACTAAAGCCGAAAAGGGGCAAACCTAGTCACAAGTTGACAATGTTGGTGAGTTTTAACCTAAGGCTATATGGCAGCTAAACCACTTTATACATCTGAGTACTTTTCTAACGGGCTGTGGGTTGCTCTTTAAATAGTGGTGGTGCCAGGATAAAGCATCATGAGATGCTGCCCTGACATCACTTGGTGCATAGGAACCACATTGTGGCTGGGCTTTGAAGGAAAGCTGATTAATCTGCTGTTCCCCAGCTTGGATGCTGGTTAGGAGATCCAATGTCCAGTAAAGCTGAAGGATACATCCCTTATCAGCTTTCCTTATCAGCTGTTACACAGATGTGAAAAGGGGATGTGGCTTTGTGCAAAAGAGGGCATGTCTTGTAAAACAGGGGGTGTGGCCCACTTAAACCCTCAAGGTGACCATCTGCAATTCAAAATCTCCCTGAAGGTCACTTCCAAAAGTTGGTAAGTATGACTAAATGGGAGATTTTAAAACATCTTTTAGCTGTCACTGTGAGAGGTACATACCATACGTTATGGAAATAAAGATATAAGAAACCATATAAAATGATTAGAAACAGGAAAAACATAAAATATGTAAAAATTATAAAGACAGCAAAGCTGGAATCAGACAGGCAAGATTGCCAAAGAGCGTAAAATTAACCCCAAAATATTTTTTAACTATAAATAGTTAAAAGATTCAAACTAAAAATATTGCAGTTTGGAAAGTACTGCTGGAGGTATTGTAGAGGGTGATGAGAAAGCAAATCTATTAAACTACCTGAAACTAAATGTAACGGACTTGGTAGTGGATCCGCTGGACCACCGCAGGCGAAGGGGGGGGGGGGGGTTAAAGCCCCCAGGGAACGGAAATTTAAATAGCCCCCGGTTTTTACCAGAGCCCGCCGCAAAAGGGGGGTGGACTTGCTGCGGGTGGGGCTCCAGGGCGTTACCACCGAGTGTTGCCTGCCCGGGGGCAGGAGGGGCTGCGAGGTACAGAATTGATCCCAAAAATCGGCGGTGGGAGGCAGTAAAAGGGCGGGAGGCGGCAATGGTTTTTTTTTTTTTGTCGGGACAGGGAAAAGGCAGGGCAGGCGGCGAGGTTCGGGGTGAGAAACGTACAAGGTTGGGACACGGCAAGGGAAATAAATATCAGGAAGTTTACAAAAGGGACGGGGCAACAAAGATCCAGGGGGAATTTAGTGGGAAAAAAACTTTAAAAAGAGACAGCGCCCCGGGAATTAGCCAATTCCCGGCGCATGCCCTTTAAATCACATGAACAGCGCTCGCCGCTGGGGGGCGCGCATGCGCATTGGCCCGCAGGGGACGCTGACCGAACGGGAGCGTGGTCAGGTGAGGGACGGGGCGGGGGTCAGCCCCGGGGGGGGAATGGGACCCCCCGGCGGCACCCGTCCCCGCCGGGACCCGCCCGGGGGACAGGGTGCGACCGCGGTCCGTGGACCGGACCGCGGCGCAACCCGTTACACTAAAAAATACCTATGTAGCCGTATTAAAATTCTAGATCCTTTCTGATGTAAAATTTTGGGACTAAATTAAAAATTTGTTTTTGGGGAAATTGGTTTGTGCCTTATGGGTTCAAGTTTCATTAGTAGGGGGAAACTAAAATTAAAAATTCATATCCATTTCCTTTATCCACTCTTTCCCCCCCCCTCTTGAATGAACTTTTATGAATATCAGTTTTTCTAAGTATTAAATAGTAAAAATATTAAACTATTTTTTTCAACCATATTTACAGAGGAAAATTATGTTCCTCTAGATGGCAGAGGGTGAGGAAACAAGACCTTAAATGATTCTTGTCTATCCAGGGGGGAGTGCAATCTGCATAAGAAATTAAAATAGACAAATCACCGGTCCTGATGATTACACCACTTTTCCGAAGGGAATTAAAATAATGTCTAAACAGGCCCCTTTCTTTTAATTTTTTTGGACTGTAATTAAGTGACATGTCCCAAAGGATTGGCACTAGCAATGTGGTGCCAATATTAAAAAGGGGTCAAAACGTGAGCGGGGAAAAAAAAGATTAGTAAGTTTAACCTTTTTGTAGGTAAAATGTTCCAAGTTTTCAAAGAGTGCTTCCTGGAGTTTACTCATTGAAAAAAATGTTTAATTATTCCAACATGGCTTTATGAAGGATCAGAAAAAATCCACTTTGTTTTTTGGACCTGAAAAGGTCCTTATATAGTTTTTTTGAAAGATCATTTATTTGGGTGTCATAACTTGCCCAAAAATGTTGGTAAGTAAAATTAGAAGCTTGGGATGGGTGAAATGTGGGTAGTACAAAAATAACTAGTATAAAAAAAAAGGGTGGTGTTAAGGGAAAAACCTGAATGGTTTCCCGTTTTTAGTGAGGTCCCACAGGGGTCAGTTTTGGGTCATTTTCTCTTAATATTTTTTTAATGACCACTCGAAAATTAAAAAGAAATTAACACTATTTATTAATTACTTTAAAAAGGGATCTGGATAAGTTGGAGGCCTGGCAGAAAAGTGGCAGATTTAACACAGAGAAATGTAAGGTAATGCACATGGGAAGAAAAAATCCATTCCATGATTACTTGTTAAATGAAAAAACTGGTCATTGAAAAGGACTAATGAAAAAACCCTTAAGGGAAGTAAACAAATTTGTACAGCCGTGTCAAGTAGCTGCTCCCAAGGAAATAGGATCACAGAGTATTTTAAAAGGGGGGCATAGAAAGACGATAAAAAAACTTATTCTCTATTAAACAAATCACTGGTCAGACCACACATGGAATATTGTGTACAGTTTGAACAGGTTCAAAAGTGGACAATAAAAGTAATAAAAAGGATTAGATGGACTACTAAACCCAGAAAGATTTCAAAATTAGGGTTATTTAGTTTAGGGAAAAGACAGCTTCTGTGGGAACTAATAAATATGTATTAATATTTCAAAGGGTAAACATAGATTATTTATCCCCAGGATGGATCAAAACAAATGGCATCCACTAGTCAGACGAAAAAAAGGTTTTCTCTAAAAATAAAAAGGGGAATCTTTATTTATTGCCCTTTTTTGCATAGGGCCGTGGCGGGGGTCTGTGTTTGCAATGTAGAATTCATGTTGCCGCACCCCTGCCAGTGGCACCCAGGTTTGCATACGTTTTTTCAAAAAATTTTTTGTGTCAGAAACTTCGGTTACTTGGTGTATTTTCATTTTAAACTATAGGGGAAGGAAGGGGTGCTTCCATTTTGGGTTTCTTCCCCCCCCCCCACAGGCTGCCATAAAAAGGGCAGTTTGCGGTTTGGGTTTTTTTTTATTTTTTCTTTGAAAAATTGGAGGGGGTTGCCCCATGAGGGCCGTTTGGGTCGATTGAAGGTAAAGATAGATAGGCCCCCCGTTTTTGGATCAGTTGAAAGTCGTGGGCACTTAAACATTTTTTGATCAAAATATGTGAACCGAGAGTCTCAAAGTTTTTTCAGGTTAAAAGATAGCATAAATGTTTCTTTGGGGTTTTCACGTATGTATTGCCCTTTTTGCGTAGGTTGCCGCTGGGGGCGGTTTTGTTTTGACTGTAAAATTACATGTGGCCGCACCCCTGCCAGTGGCACCCAGGTTTGCTACGTTTTTTCAGAAATGTTTTTGTGTCAGAAAAACGGTTACTTGGTGTCATTGTTTTTAACCTTATGGGAAGGAAGGGTGCTTAATTGGGGGTTTTTCTGCCCCCACCCAACCTCACAGGTGCCTAAAAAGGGGCAGCTTGCGGGTTTGGGGTTTTTTTTTTTTTCTCTCTGAAAAATGGAGGTCGGTTGACCCAGTGAGAGGCCTGATTGGCTCGATTGAGAGGTAAAGTAGATAGGCTGCCGATTTTGAGATCATTTTGGTCGTGGGACTTAAAAAATTTTGATCAAAATATGTAAACCAGAGTCTCAAGTTTTTTCATGTTGATAGATAAAAAAATCCTTTAGGGATTTCCAGTAGTTATTCCCCTTTTTGCAGTAGCGTCCCGGGGGGCGGTCTGTGTTTGCACTGTAAAATTACAGTGTGCCCAGCCCTGCCAGTGGCACCCAGGTTTGCATAGTTTTTTCAGAAATGTTTTTTTGTGAGAAACAAAGGGTTTATATTTGGGTGTACATTGATTTTAACCTATAGGGGAAAGGGAAAGGGGGTTGCATTTGGGTTTTCTTCCCGCCCCCTTCACGGTGCCATAAAAAGGGGCACTTGCGGGTTGGTGTTTTTTTATTTTTTCTTTGAATAATGGAGGTGGGTTGACCCAGTGAGGGCCTTTTGGGCTCGATTGGAGGAAAAAAAGATAGATGGACTCCCCGTTTTTAACACGTTGAAAGTCGTGGCGCTTAAACATTTTTTGACAAAATTTGGAACGAGGCTCAAAGTTTTTTCTTAGGGTTAGATAGCTAAATGCTTTTTGGGGGATTTTCCACGTAGTGATTCCCCTTTTTTGCAGTCGGCCGCTGGCGGCGGTCTGTTTTGCACATGTGAATTACATGTGTGCCGCACCCCTGCCGGGGCCCCAGGTTTGCTTTAGTTTTTTCAAAAATGTTTTTGGGCAGAAAAATACGGTATACGGGTGTAAATTTTTTTAAAACCTATATGGGAAGGGGGGTCTTCCATTTTGGGTTTCTGTCCCCGACCACTTCACAGGCGCCAAAGAGGGCAGCTTGCGGTTGGGGGTGTTTTTTATTTTTCTCTTTGAATAATGGAAGTCGGTTGACCGGGAAAGGGGCCCTGTTTGGGGTCGATTGAGAGGTAAAGATAGCTAGGAAGGGCCCGATTTTAAAGATACGTTGAAAGTCGTGGGGCTTAAACATCTTTTGATAAAAAAATATGTGAACGGATCTCAAATTTTTTTCATGTTGTGTAGCAAAAAATGCTTCTTTAGGATTTCCAGTATGTATTCCCTTTTTGCGTAGCGTGCCGCGGCGGGGGTCTTTTTTGCACATGTAGAATTACTTTGGCCGCCAGCCCTGCCGGGGGCCCCCAGGTTTGCATACGTTTTTTCAAAATGTTTTTGTTGCAGAAACATACGGTATACTTGGTACATTGATTTTAACCTATAGGGGAAGGGAAAGGGGTGCTTCCTTTTGGGGGTTTCTTACCCGCCCATCTCCAGGCTGCCAAAAGAAGGGAGTTGATTTTGGGTGTTTTTTTTTTTTTCTTCTGAATAAGGGAAATTGGGTTGACCCAGTGAGAGGCCTGTTTGGGTCGATTGAGAGGAAAAAGATAGCATAGGATCCCCGTTTTGAGATCACGTTGAAAGTGTGGGCCTTAACATTTTTTTTGATAAAAAATATTAAACCGAAGTCAAAAAGTTTTTTTTTTATGTTTTAAAATGAAAATGTTTTCTTTAGGGTTTTCCACGTAGGTATTCCCCTTTTTGCAGTGCGTCCCGCTGGCGGCGGTTGTGTTTGACATGTAGAATTAATGTGTGCCCGCCCCTGCCGGGCCCCCAGGTTTGCTACGTTTTTCAGAAATTTTTTTTGTGTGCAAAAAAAATTCGGTATACTTGGTGTCATTGATTTTAACCCTATAGGGGGAAGGAAGGGTGTTCCTTTTTGGGGTTTCTGCCCCCGCCCACTCTCACAGGCTGCCATAAAAAGGGGGAGCTTGCAGGTTGGGTGTTTTTTTTTTTCTCTCTGAATAATGGGGGTGGGTTTTGACCCATGGAGGCCTGATTGGCTCGATTGAGAGGTAAGATAGCTAGGATTTGCCCGATTTTGGATCAGTTGAAAGTCGTGGGCACAAAAACATTTTTTGATAAAAATTTTTGTGACCGAGAGCCCAAAAGTTTTTTCAGTAGAAGTAGCAAAAAATGCTTCTTTAGGGTTTTTTTCCCGTATGTTTTTCCCTTTTTTTTCAGTAGCGTGCCGGGCGGGGTCTGTGTTTGCCATGAAATTTACGTGTGCCGCACCCTGCCGTGCACCCGGGGTTTCATACGTTTTTTCAGAAATGTTTTTGTGTGAAAATTTTCGGTTACTTGGGGTACTTTGATTTTAACCTATGGGGGAAGGGGGGGGTGCCCCATTTTGGGTTTCTGTCCCCGCCACTCTACAGGCTCCCCTTAAAAGGGCATTTGCGGGTTGGGGTTTTTTTTATTTTTTCTTCTGAATAAGGGAATGGGTGACCCAGTGAGAGGCTGATTGGTCGTTTGAGAGTAAAGATACATAGGATCCCCGATTTTGAGACCCCGTTGAAAGTCGGGGGCAGCTTAAACTTTTTGATCAAAATTGTGTACCGGGGTCTAAAAATTTTTTTCATGATGATGTTACAAAATGCTTCTTTGGGTTTTTTTTCCCGTATGTTTGCCCTTTTGAGTAGCGTGCCGCTGGCGGCGGTCTGTGTTTGCACTGTGGGAATTAATGTGTGCCGCACCCCTGCCAGGGGGCACCCAGGTTTGCTTCGTTTTTCAGAATGTTTTTGTGGAAAAAACAAACGGTATTTTGGTGTACATTGATTTTAACCTATAGGGGAAAGGGAAAGGGGGTGCTTCCATTTTGGTTTCTGTACCCCCCACTCTACAGGTCCCAAAAGAAGGGCAGCTTGCGGGTTGGGTGTTTTTTTTTTTTTCTCTCTGAATAAGGAGTGGGGTTTGACCCATGAGGGCCATTTGGCTCGAGGAGAGGAAAAAAAGCATAGGACTCCCCGATTTTGAGATCATTTGAAAGTCTTTGGGCGCTTAAAATTTTTTGTCAAAATATTAAACCCGAATTCCCAAAGTTTTTTCTTTAGATAGATAGCATAAATGCTTCTTTAGGGTTTTCCCACATTGTATTCCCCTTTTTTTGCAGTAGGTGCGCGGGCGGCGGTCTGTTTTTTGCACATGTAGAATTACTGTTGCCGCAGCCTCCCAGTGGCACCCGGTTTGCATATTTTTTCAAAAAAGTTTTTGTGTGCAAAAAACAAGGGTATATTTGGTGTACATGTTTTTAACCTATAAAGGAAGGGGGTGTTTCCCATTTTGGGTTTCTTCCCCCCCCACTCCACAGGTCCCCATAAAAAGGGGCAGCTTGCGGGTTTGGGTGTTTTTTTTTTTTCTCTCTGAATAATGGAGGTCGGTTGACCCAGTGAGAGGCCTGTTTTGGTCGTTAGAGGTAAAGATAGCATAAAACTCCCCGATTTGAGATCCGTTGAAATGTGGGCAGCTTAAACATCTTTTGATAAAAATATGTGAACGAGATTTCCAAATTTTTTTACATAATGCCCGACAAGCTCAGATATAACCCTACAACCCGCCATATATAGCCAATTTAGATTCAGACACCAGCTCAGTATAACCTACAACCCCGCCTATAGAGACCCATAGGGGTCAGACACCAGTCAGGTAAAACCCAACAACACGACCATATAAGACCACATGGGGGTCGAGCCAGCTAGGTAAAACCAAACACCACCTAAGAGCCCACATAGAGGTAGGAAACCCAGCTAGGTATAACCTACAACACCCCTTATAAACCTTAGAGGTAAAACACCAGCCAGGTAAAAACCTACAACACCCCCATTAGAGACCACAGGGGGTCAACACAGCTCAGGTATAACCTACAACACTGCCCATAAAAGGCCCAATAGGGCCCGACCCCCGCTCGGGTTTAAAACTCAACACTGCCTTTAGGACCACATAGAGGTCCGCCACCGCTCAGGTACTTCACTTTAAAGTGAATCAAAACACTTATCCAATATAAATAAAATAACCCCTGAAATCAGGGACCCCCCGGAGATTATATTGAGGTCGTTTTCTTTTTTGTTTTTTTTCCCCTTTTTCTTGCATCGTTCCAACTGCCATGATGACTTGTCCCGGCCCAGTCATCCCTGCAGAAAATTAGACACAAATATTAGAATCCTCAATTTTTTCCGCACCTCTTAATCTATTTCCCCCCTCTGTACAAACTTCCCAGGAGTGGGGAGGGGGTTTTCAAGCCATAACTTAGGTTATATCCTAAGGGGGGGGGAAGGTGGGGGAGGACTAAGTCCCTGGAGTAAGATCAACTATGGGCTCTGCCCTCTCAATTTATTCCAGGGGTTTTGTAAGCCCAGGTAGGGAGGAAATAGGCAAGGCCCCGTCTGTAGGTAGGGGGTTTTTCCAGTTAGGAAGCTGTAGGGAGTTGGTCCCCTTTATATAGGCTGCAAGCAGTTGGGGCCCCCCTTTTGGTGTATAAGGCAGTTAGGGGCTTCCCAAAGTAATACAGGAGTTAAGGCCCCTTTTAGGTAGTTTGCAGGCAGTTAGAGGTTTTTAGGTAGTATAAAGGTAGTTGGGGGGTCCTTTAGCAGTGTGCAGGAAGTCAGGGCCCCCCTTTAGCTATGTGAGGGAGTAGGGCCCCTTTGTTTTGGTAGCCGGGGCCCCCTTTGTAGTCAGGGCCCCCTGTAGGAGTCAAAGCTCCTTTAGGGAGCCAGGGCCCCCCTGTAGCGGGCCCCCCTGTAGGTAGTAGGGGCCCCCTTTGGTACCGGGGCCCCCTTTTTATCAGGGGCCCCCTTGTGCCCGGGGCCCCCCCCCTTTTGGGAGCCGGTCCCCCGGGTGTAGTCAGGGCCCCCCCTTTAGATAGCCGGGCACCCCTTGTAGCAGGGCCCCCCCTTTTAGCAGGGCCCCCCCGTAGGTAGCCAGGGCCCCCCTTTTTTAGCAAGGCCCCCTTTAGGTACCCGGGGCCCCCTTTGTTGCCGGGGCCCCCTTTGTAGCCAGGGCCCCTCTGTAGGTAGCAGGGACCCCTTGTAGTGAGGGCCCCCTTTTGTGTCGGGCCCCCCTTTTGTCAGGGCCCCCCTTTTATCCGGCCCCCTTTGTCAGGGCCCCCTTGTAAATTTTAGGGGCCCCCCCTTTATAGCCAGGGGCCCCCTTTAAGCCGGGGCCCCTTGTAGCCCGGGACCCCCCATGTAGCCCGGGCCCCCTTGTAGGGCAGGGCCCCCCTTGAGCCGGGGCCCCCCCCGTAGCCAGGGACCCCCTTGTACAGGGCCCACTTGTAGCCGGGGCCCCTTGTGCCGGGACCCCCTTTTTGCCAGGGCCCCCCCAGTAGTCAGGGGCCCCCTTGTAGCCCGGACCACCTTTTAGTCAGAGACCCCCTTTTAGCCAGGACCCCCCCCTTTTGGTAGTTAAAAAAAAAAAAAAAAACAAACACCACTTACCTGGTCTGGCCTCGCCCCGGCCGCTCCGAGCGCCGCAACCTCTACTCGGGCCTGCATAGGGGGCCGGTGAAGTTTCGTCACCGGCCGCCTCGTCAGAGTAGGGCCGGGGCCCGGAGGCTGAGGCCTAACGCCTTCAGCCCGCCAGGGGCAGCGGAAGGGCAGTGAGCGCAGCGATAGTGGCGCTGTGCTCCGCTGCCCCGCGCAACCTCGGGATCGGGGACATTAGTCCCGGGTACCGGGCCCCTTCTTGGGCTCTGGGGCGGGGGTCCCGGGGTCCCGTGACCGGGTGCTGGGCGGGGCCCCGGGGGGGGCGTGGCACTGCGTCCGGGGCGCACAGCGGCTCGGGGGAGCCACGGGGGATTCAGTTGAGGTGGGAGCCAAGCGGCCACGGGTAAAAAAAAAACCCCCTTCCTGGTCCAAAAAATTAGGGCACAGGGGGGAAGGAGGCGCGGCGGAAAAATAGTCATCAGTGCGGAGCGTTGGGGGTAAAATCCCATACTCCGGGGGGTGGCAGTTCTTTGCTAAGACACCGGAGGAGCCGAAAATGGGTTTATGTAGAAAACTGTGCGAAAGCGAAGCGGGGCCCGGGAAAACTAACGTTGGCCCACGGCCCTCGTCAACACTCAGCCACCATCCAATGGCCCGGGAGAAACGTGGGTCAGATTGGGGGTCCTCCTTTCCCCAGCCGCACAAAGCAGCAGCAGCGCCCAGGGCACGCTTGCCTTGCAGCCAGACAAGGCTCCACCACCTCTGCAGAAGGGAGTGTTTTCTTTTAATCATTCCCAGTCCGAGCTCCTGCTCCCCGCTTACTCATGGCGCCACAGTCGTTAGTGAGGCGATTGCAAAGAGACAACAATTTTCCAACCATCCTAAGGGGCAGACGTGATGTGCTCCTGTCAATTTGTTGGTGTGCAGTCCCCCCCTTTTCCAAATGGTGGACTCTCCCTTCAGAGAAATGGCTTGTCCCGACCCGAGATGGAGAGTTCCAAGTGTAATTTTTTTTTTCCCAAAAAAAGGAGTACCACTTCTAAATTGTAAAAACAGAAGGTGGGCAGTCCTTACTTTCTTTGTTAAAAGGGGCACGGCACGGGGGACGTCTGGAGCTGTAACTACGGTCGGGCCAGTACATGTCCTTTACGCCCCTTTGGGGAATGTGTTTCCGGCCCAGGCACCCAAACAACTTGGACAGGAGACGCCCTTTTCTCCCCCACATTGTCAAACTGGGTTCCCCTTGCCAATGTCCGCCCTCCCCCTCCACCAGCCCCACCACTCAGCCTCCACAAGTCTGCTCCATCTACCACATATGTAGGGACAGGGGTGTCAGCAGTTTTAACCTGGCTTGCCTCGGCGAACAAAGTCACACAGGGGAGGAACTGCTCCGCGTCATGCAGAAAGAAATCGATGTGTGGTTTTTCCGGCCCCAAAACTGCAAATCGGAACCTGGGAAGAAAATGGGGGGAAAAAGGTGTCTGCGCTGCACGAGGGGGTTTGGGTCCAATGCGCCCTGCAGGCGCAGTGTTCAATCTGGTTGTGAAAAGGTTCCTGAAGTTTTCCTCCGATTTCAAAGATTCTGAAAATGGCCGGGAAAAATGTGCTGCACTTCATCCTTCCCAAAAAAGCCCCCCCCAACACACCTTATGCGTTTTTTCCACTCGTTGGGAAATTTCCCGCCCGCACATGTGGACCGCGTATGAAAAAAGAAAGTCCATTAACGTTTTTTGATAATCCAGGGGGACAGGGTACTCCCCCGTGTAACTTTTTGTCAGCAGTGGCGCTCATGCGTGACACCTGCCCTTTTTTGAGGCCCTTCGGGAGGGCCCGTTTTTTGTCAGTCGCCAGGGGTACGGGATGAATAACACTTTTCCCGCTTCAGTCTTTAAAGATGCGAAAAATCTGTTGGGCAGGGGGTGGAACGGGCGACTAAATTTGCGGCCACATGAGCCCGGGGGGACTGAAAAGAAGGAGGAGGAAAGGAGGAGGAGGACTTTTTTGGCAGAAGCATTGTCTGGTGAAAGAGTGGGTTTTCTAACCCCGGTGACAAGAGAGGAGGAGCAGCGGGGGAGGTAGATAGTGGGGGAATACAAGGCAGATGACCCCCAAACGTGGCAGTATACGGAGTGGAGGCGGAAGCCCCCGGATCCTTTTGCGATGGCCCACACATGCTGATTTGCCCGGTAGTACGCCAATAGTCAGCATGCAGTGGATGACTTCGGCTCTCCCCCTATTGGACCCCCGTCCCGGTCCAAAATGGGAGCCTTTTTCCCTATTGAAGGGGGGGACAAACTCAAATACTATGGGAATTTTCCGTAGTCAGTTGGCGTGCCTTGTGCGGATCGTCCCCCCTCTGACAGGCTGACTGGAGGTTTTTCAGCGCTCAGTATACTGCCGCGGTGGGGGGAAGGTGGGGGGTAGGAGCATACCAGTCCACAGCAGCAACCTAATTCTGGAGTCATGATTGCAGCTTCCTTCACCCGCCTAGTAGAGGGGGGCATCGCAAGCAGCAAACTGGAGCAGACCCCGAACCAACAGGTGGTGACCTCTTGGACAGCACCCGCCACCCCATTTGAAGATGCTGGAAAACTGGGCACCAAACTGGATGTGGGCCGCAATTGCCGGTTTGCAGTGGAGAAGCGTCTTGCCGGCCAGTAGTGTGGCTCGAGCGTGGCCCACTCCGTTTTTGCCACCCCCAGAAAGTCATTGTTTCCCCTGTCTAAACCCCATCTGCTTCCGTTACCTCCACCGTGTCCTTTTGCCACTCTGTGGCCTATACGTTTTTGCCCCCTCCAGAATGTCATTGTGCATGTTGTCCAGCTGCTGCTGCCTTACCTCCACACTGTGTCATTGTGCCCTCTGTGGCCTACTCCAGTTTTTGCCCTCCAGAATGTCATTTTCCCCTGTCTACCTCATGCTGCTGCTGCTGTGACTCCACTCTCTGTCATTTCCACCGTGGCCTACTACTGTTTTTTTTCCCCCTCCAGAATGCATTGTGCCCCTGTTTACCTCTGCTGCTGCTGCCCTTACCCCCACATGTGTCTTTTCCATCTGTGGCCTACTCCTTTTTTTGCCACCTCCAGAATGTCATTGTGCCACTGTCTGACCTCATGCTGATGCTGCAGTGACCTCCACTCTCTGTCATTGTGCCACTCTGTGGCCTACTAATGTTTTGCCACCTCCAGAATGTCATTGTGCCACTGCCTGACCTCATGCTGCTGCTGTGGCTGCTGCCGTGCCCTCCACACTGTGTCATTGTGCCACTCTCTGACCTCATGCTGCTGCCGCCATCACCTCCATTCTCTGTCATTGTGCCACTCTTTGGCCTACTACTGTTTTGCCACCTCCAGAATGTCATTGTGCCACTGTCTGACCTCATGCTGCTGCCGACGTCACCCACACTCTCTGTCATAGTGCCACAATTTGGACTACTCCAGTTTTTGCCACCTACAGAATGTCATTGTGCCACTGTCTGACCTCATGCTGCTGCCACCGTCACCTCCACTCTCTGTCATTGTGCCACTCTGTGGCCTACTCCAGTTTTTGCCATCTCCAGAATGTCATTGTGCCACTGTCTGACCTCATCCTGCTGTTGCCGTTACCTCCACACTGTGTGATTGTGCCACTCTGTGGCCTTCTCCAGTTTTTGCCACCTCCAGAATGTCATTGTGCCACTCTCTGACCTCATGCTGTTGCTCCTGCCGCCGTCACCTCCACTCTCTGTCATTGTGCCACTCTGTGGCCTACTCCAGTTTTTGCCACCTCCAGAATGTCATTGTTCCACTGTCTGACCTCATGCTGCTGCCACCGTCACCTCCACTCTCTGTCATTGTGCCACTCTGTGGCCTACTACTGTTTTGCCACCTCCAGAATTTCATTGTGCCACTGTCTGACCTCATGCTGCTGCTGCTGTTGATGCCGTCAACTCCACACTGTGTCATTGTGCCACTCTGTGGCCTACTCCTGTTTTTGCCACCTCCAGAATGTCATTGTGCCACTCTCTGACCTCATGCTGCTGTGGCTGCCACCGTCACCTCCACACTCTGTCACTGATGTTGCCACCTGAGCCCTCAGCTTGTTTTTTTCCAGCTGTCGCTGCCATGACTTTATCAGGCTACATTCCCCCTTCAGTTTTTTGGTCAGTTTTGCCCTCTTAAGTGCCCAGGGAATTTTATAGTGAAGCGATTCTAAGAGCGGCGGCAGTCATGTGCGTGTCATACTAAAACACAACATTGTATGAAGACCAAACCAAGCTCCCTCTGCATATTTAAGCATGGCACAACGTTCTACAGCACCCTGCAGGCTCTGTGCAGCCTGGAAATAGCTGTTTTTTAACGTGATTCGTCCCGAAGTAATTCGGACCGAAGTTATTTTTGTCGGAAAATTCGGCGGAGTGAGCAAACCGAATTTTTGAGAAATTCACCCATCTCTAAAAGTGTCCGCCAAAGATGACACACAGCTTTTCTAAGACAGGAAAACTGTGTCATATTTAGAGGAAGGCACATCACCCAACTTTAATGGTCACTGTATCCAGTGTCCAAAAAAGCTGGGGTATGCCGATCCTATGATAGAAAAATCTGGGTGCCACTTGTGGAGGATAGGGCATTACAGAGCTTTCCTGGACACTGAATAGGCTATCCAGTCTGTGTACATGTGTAATGTTTCTGTTCATTAACAGGTTTTCCTTTCGGACTACTTCAGAGTCGGTGGACTACATCGGATCAACCTTGCATCTATTTTTTGATAAAGAGGTTAAAGAGAGCTTGTGTTGTGGAGTGTTTATATAAATAAAATAGTGTTTAGTGTTTTTTTCCACTCAATTCTAGTATTAGTAATGGAGGCGTGTTAGCCACCGGTGTTTTTTGTCACCTTAAGGCTGACACTAACTCTGTCTATTATCCTAATACCCATGGGTACTGGGAAGAGAGGGGTAACCATCAGAAGCGAACCCTAATGTGATAGTCTGCTTCTGGGGCAGCTGCAGGCTGGTATTTTTAGGATGGGAAGAGCCCAATATCCATTAAGCAGCTGTACCTGGTGGTTTTACTATGGCTGGTTATAAAAAAGGGGGGAAGGCCATGCAGTTTTTTTTTATTTATTGAAAATAAAATGCGTAACATGCATTTGTATTTAGGCCCCCCTCCCCATACTCTGATGCCTCTAAATGCCTCTAAATAAAATCCAGTGTGATCAATTGCCTTCAGAAGTCACCTTATTAGTAAGTGTTTGTAATTTATTCTCAGTACAACTACAGCTGTTTTGTTAAGGCCTCAGAAGTTTGTTAGAGAAAGGCCGAAAAAAGACAAGACATCCATCCAGTTCAGCCTGTTGTGCTAAAGTGTTGATCCAGAGGAAGGCAAAAACCCCAACAAGGTAGAAGCCAATTGTCCTCATTTTAGGGAAAAAATTCCTTCCCGACTCCAATCTGGCAATCGGAAAAATCCCTGGATCAACGACCCCTCTCTAGAATCCTAGACATTATAACTTGTTATATTATTACACTCCAGAATTTCATCCAAACCCTTTTTGAACTGTGTTAGTGCATTGTTATTTATTAAAAATTCCTTCCAAACAAAATTGTGAAACACATCATTGTTATATGTCGTAAGAAGTAGAACTTCATATTATGTAACAGTGCAATATGTTGCATATATTATTTTCTTTATTGCTGCTTATTTTAGATTCATATTTTGTGAGTTGTCGGCAAATCCTATCAAATGTAATAAATGGACAGTGTATTTGTTTGCTTAAGCAGATGTCACTGAGCTTCACGATCTTCTGAAATTAGCATTAAGTCTGATGGATAATCATAAAGAGGAAGCAGTAAACAATGACATTATTTTTAGCTCCTGTTACAGTGACTCACTGTTATATAAGGATTATACTTAGCACCAGACAGTCGGATTTTTTTTTTTCACTACATGGAGCTGTGAAGTTAAAATAACTGTGTCATGTGGTTTATGCAGGCACTAAATGCACATGTTGCAGACTGTATTTGATCATACAAAAGGCATTTGGATTAGGAATTCATATTAAAAACCACTGCACATAAAATAGTGTGGAAGCTATACTTCTGGAAAATAAAATCAGCAGAGATGATGTCACTGGAACAGTTGGATGAGAAAGGAGAAAAACAAGTCTCTGTGTGCTAATCCTGTATGCAACCCTAAAGGCAATAGAAAGCAGCCAAGACTGAGAATTCTGGGTAACCATATAAGGATGTCAAACAAGCTTTGCCGCCAACATTAGGAACTGACATCTTTGTTCTCTGAAACTTGGATGATTGCCAAAGGCCTCAATTCAGCTCTGCAGAATGATTACACGGGATAACTGCCAGTTGAGCTCTCTGAGCGCCTTTTCTTCTTTCAGAACATTTCACCAAACATGCACTAGTTACTATGGCAGCAGAAAGTAAAGGAGAAAAAAAAGGGAAAAAAAAACAAAACAGGCACTCCCGTCTCCAGATGTGCGGCATCTCAATGCAGATAAACTAAGCTTACTTTTCATGCAATTATTATTTTCTGTACTACTAAATAGGCAAGGTAACTTACAGTGACGCTAATCCTAAAGCCTCTCATTTGGAATACTGACAGAAACTGCAGAAAAATACCTGACTATTATTATGCTAAAGAGGACCTGTGACCTTTCCTGACAGGTCTGTTGATTTGTTAAATATCTGTATTCCCTGTGAAATAACATTTCTGGAGCATCTGATCTTATAACTTTGTTGCGTTGTCCCTTTGTTGTTCCTTCTAGAAATGTATTACTGAATCTGTCAGCTGGGTGTTACCAGTTGGAGAGGTAGCTCTGCACAGTCTGCTACTATCCAACCAGTGCTCAGCATCGATATGCACAGGGACACACCGTGGATTTGACAGAAGAGGGATAAAAGTACACATATTTGGCATCAGTGCATGCATAACTACCTGGGCAAAAATATTGCGTTGTATGGAATTTAAAAGCAAATTTCTTCTATGTGAGATCCCTGATATAAAAAGTGCCTACATAGTGACATATAAATGTCATAAAGGGGTTCACCGGCTTTGAACCTTTGTATGTGCTAGAATGGCCACTGCAGAGAAATTGCATGCCTATATGCAGCTTCCTCCAGAAAAATAGCTAACAACTGGGGGTAAGAAAAGCTGAATCTGCAGCGAGTTAGCTTTGTTGTAAGAGGGGGTTGTGGGACATCCATTTTAATTGTACTCTAGCTGCCAGCAACTGCTCCAGGGAAAGCTAACTAGTAGTTTCATCTGCAAGCAAATCTGCCATTTTCAGTGATGAACCACCACAGGCAATGATTTCCTGCAATGGTCATATACCGTGGGAAAAATAAGTATTTGATACACTGGCAATTTAGCAAGTTTTCCCACCGACAAGAAATGGAGAGGTCTGTAATTTTTATCATAGGGGTACAATTCAACTGTGCAAGACAGAATCTAAAAACAAATCTGGAAAAATCACATTGTATGATTTTTAAATAATTTATTTGCATTTTATTGAATGAAATAAATATTTGATACAATAGAAAAGCAGAACTTAATATTTGGTACAGATACCTTAGTTTGCAGTTACAGAGGTCAGACATTTCCTGTAGTTCTTGACCAAGTTTGCAAACACTGCAGCAGGAATTTTGGCCCACTCCTCCATACAGATCTTCTCTAGATCTTTCAGGTTTCGGGCTGCTGCTGGGCTACATTGAGCTTCAGCTCCCTCCAAAGATTTTCCATTGAGTTTAGGCTAGACCACTCCAGGACCTTGAAATGCTTCTTACGGACCCACTCCTTAGTTGCCCTTCTTTGTGTTTTTGGTCATTATCCTGCTGGAAGACTCAGCCACAACCCATCTTCAGTGCTCTTTAATATGGTAGAGTCATCCTTTCCCCTTTGCTGAATAGCACCCCCAAAGTATGATGTTTCCACTCCCATGCTTCATGATTGGGATGGTGTTCTTGGGGTTGTACTCATCAAGTGGAGTTGACAATAAAAAGTTCTATTTTGGTCTCCTCTGACCACATGACCTTCTCCCATGCCTCCTCTGGATTATCCAGATGGTTATTGGCGAACTTCAAACGGGCCTGGACATGTGCTGTCGTGAGCAGGGGGACCTTGCCAGGATTTTAATACATGATGGCGTAGTGTGTTACTAACGATAATCTTTGAGACTGAAGTCCCAGGTCATTGATCAGGTCCTCCCATGCAGTTCTGGGCTGATTCCTGACCTTTCTCAGAATCATCCTTACCTCACAAGACGAGATCCTGCATGCAGTCCCAGACCGAGGAAGATTGACAGTCATATTGTGTTTCTCTATTTTCTAATAATTGCGCCAATAGTTGTTGCCTTCTTACCAAGCTGCTTGCCTATTGTCCCGTAGCCCATCCCAGCCTTGTGCAGGTGTACAATTTTGTCCCTGGCGTCTTTAGACAGCTCTTCTGTTTTGGCCATGGTGGTGAGGTTGGAGTGTGATTGATTGAGTGTGTGGGCTATATACAGGTAACAAATTCAAACAGGTGCAATTAATATAATAAAATGAACGCGTCCTAAACAAAAATGAACAAGTCTGTGAGAGTCAGAATTCTTGCTGGTTGTTATGTGATCAAATACTTATTTCATGCAATAAAATGTAAATTAAATTATTTAAAAATCATACAATATGATTTTCTGGATTTTTTTTAGATTCTGACTCTCACAGTTCAAGTGTACCTATGATAAAAATTACAGACCTCTTTATTTTTTCTAAGTTCTTGTAAACTTGCAAAATCGCCAGTGCATCAAATACTTATTTTCCCCATTGTTTCTATGTTAAGAGGGACCAAAAAGTACAGACTGGTGGGGACTTGGGATGTGTCAGAATGGGAGCAGTGAGGATTGGAGAGTGGAGCATAATTTATGAAGCTTGCTATAGCATAAGGCATCAGAACACACAGCGCATTGGAGTTTGCTGTAGAGCTGCAGACAGGTCAGAGTACACATGTTGAGCCCTCGTCACGAAAGCATTTATAGCGGGCATGTGCGCATCAGAACTGTACCCTGGTGCAATGAAGGAAAGTGGCCTCTTTTCTTTTTTGTTACATGTGAACAGCTGTGTATGTGTTTATCGATTACCTGGGATGCATTATGGGAATATGGTAAACTGGCAGAGGTAGTGTGATGTTTTGGCATAAAGTCCTGGCATTTACATGAAGGATAATTTGACACATACCACTTTCTTTTACAGACCACCCCTTTATGGTGATGGTATGTAATGATAATAAGTAGTGATGAGCGAACCCTAAAAAAGTTCAAGTCAAACCTTGAATTTTGAGAAGTTCTGTTCGAAGTTCGAGTCTAACGTACACTCGAATTTCGAACCCCATTAAAGTCAATGGGAGATGATGTTCAGGTTAATTTTTATACCGACACAAGTGAGGAGAAGCTCAATTACCTTTCATAGGATACGAGGAACAACTTAGTGAAGACAATTTGGCTCGAAGATTCACAGAAAAAAATTCAGAGGCTAAAATAATTCATTCCTTTCAATGGCTAACAGCGTAGCTATAGAATGTGCAGCAGTAGCAGCTGCTACGGGGCTCCTTCGACCCATAAGAAGACAACGGTATTGGAAATGACACATGGTAACTGGCAGGATCCCAGATTCACTTTTTGCACCAAGTCCCAAGAACATGTGATATATGTGGTGGCAGCAAGAACACCCCAATGGGAAACATGGAGGCTCAGCTGGCAGGGGCATAGTTATAGGGTGTGCAGTGGTAGCCAGGACTGCAATTAAGCATCTATTAATTGTTTCAGGGCCCCATGCAGCTAAATCAAATGGGGCCCCACTCATTACTAGTTCCTATTTTTTAACATATCAGTGGGCCCCTTTTTGATTAGGGCCCCTGACAGGAGTACTGCCCTATTGGCACCCCTGACAGTTACCATGTGCCATTTCCAATACTGGTGTCTTCTTATGTGTCAAAGGGGTTTTTGGGACACCACAGGATGCAGGGCCCCAAAGCAGCTGTTACCGCTGCACCTCCTATAACTACGCCCTTGCCAGCTGAACCTCCATCTTCCCCCTTGGGAGAAGTTCTTGCTGTCACCACATATATCACATTTACAAAGCTTGCAAGCAGAGGCATTACTTGAAGTTCTTGGGCCCTGGCTCAAAAATTTAAATGAGCCTCCTGCCAGTTACCTTGTGCCACAACAGTCACACTCCAAACTCCACTATGGTGAAGACCAAAGAGCTGTTGAAGCACACCAGAAACAAAATTGTAGCCCTGCACCAGGCTGGGAAGACTGAATCTCCAATAGCCAAGCGGCTTGGTGTGAAGAAATCAACTCTGGGAGCAATAATTAGAAAATGGAAGACATACAAGACCACTAATAATCTCCCTCCATCTGGGGCTCCACACAAGATCTCACCCTATGGGGTCAAAATGATCACAAGGATGGTGAGCAAAAATCCCAGAACCATATGGGGAATGACTTGCAGAGAGCTGGGACCAACGTAACAAAGGCTACCATCAGTAACACACTATGCCACTAGGGACTCAGATCCTGCAATGCCAGACGTGTCCCACTGCTTAAGCCAGTACATGTCCAGGCCCGTCTGAAGTTTACTAGAGAGCACTTGGATGATCCAGAAGAGTAGTGGGAGAATGTCATATGGTCAGATGAAACCAAAGTAGAACTGTTTGGTAGAAAGAGAAATAGATTTCTTTCTATAGGACATTTACTAATGGAGTCTTCTACAGTAGCATGACACCCAAACCAGCAAAAATGACCTTTTCGACACTCAATAAAATTTTTAAGACAAAATTAGGATTTGAGATAAGATTTCTTTCTAGAACGACATTTGCTAATGGTGCTTTCTGCATTAGCTGGACACCCAAAACAGCAAACAGGACCTTTTTGACACTCAATAAAATTTTCAAGACGAAATTAGGATTTGAAATAAGATTTCTTCCTAGAAGGACATTTGCTAACAGTGTTTTCTGCAGTAGCTGGACCCAAAAATAGCAAAAATCACCTTTTTGACACTCAAAATTTTCAAGACGAAATTAGAATTTGAAATAAGATTTCTTCCTAGAAGGACATTTGCTAACAATGTTTTCAGCAGTAGCTAGAACCCAGAAACAGCAAAAATCACCTTTTTGAAACTCAATAAAATTTTGAAGACGAAAATAGGATTTGAAATAAAATTTCTTCCTAGAAGAACATTTGCTAACTGTGCCTTCAGCAGTAGCTGGACCCCAAAAACAGCAAAAATCACCTTTTTGACACGCAATAAAATTTTCAAGACGAAATTAGGATTTGAAATAAGATTTCTTCCTAGAAGGACATTTGCTAACAGTGTTTTCTGCAGTAGCTGGACCCCAAAAACAGCAAAAATTACCTTTTTGACACACAATAAGCGATTACTTTGTATAGCAGATTTGCTAATGGTGTATTCTGCAATAGCTATACCCACAAAACAGAAGAAATGAACTTTTGGGCACTCAGAATAAAGATGGGAAAGATGCCGCCAGCAATATAAAAATCCCTTACTATTGCTGTCTGTGATTCCCTAAGCTTGCTGTACCCCCTTTCTCAACTAATCTAACTAGCTGCTATAGCCAGGGGAGCCAATACGGCAATATGGGCAGTACTCCTGTCACTAGTTAATAGTGAGTAGTTGGTGACATGGGCAACCAGGGCAACAAAAAAGTTAGAGATCCACGCTTGATTCATTTTGATAAATGTCAAATGATCCACATTCTTAGGGGAAACACGGATACGTTTGTCAGTTATCACCCTGCCAGCTGTGCTGAAGGTGCCTTCTGAGACAACGCAGGATGCCGGGCAGGATAAAATTTGTATGGTGTATCTAGCAAGCTCAGGCCATTTATCCATTTTGGACACCCAGAAGTTGAATGGGTCCAGACCAAATCCAAAAACATCGGTGTTGAGCCGCAGGTAGTCATGGGCCATGCTCTTAATGCAGTCTCTGTGTGTCTGAATGCTTCCCTTCCTTGCAGGCATTGGTGAGGTGGTAAAAAAATAGAGAAAAATCTCACCCGGTAGACTTCTGCCACACTGCCTGCTGCTGCGGCTACTTGCCATTCTACTGCTGGCAAGTTGCTGACGTTGTTTCCCCGTGACATTATAATGTGAAGAAGACGCAGCAGATGTCTCGAGTTGGTCAATGAGCATTCTTTAAAATTTCTGCATTTTACTGTCAATTTGTGTGGGTGGAAGGAAATTGTTCACTTTTGATTTGTAACGTGGATCAAGGAGGGTGGCCACCCAGTAATCGCTGTTCATTTTTATTGCCTTGATGCGTGGATCATGTTGCAGGTAATGTAGCATCCAACCACTCATGTGTGAGATGCTGCTGGGATCACCCAAAGCTCGGGGTCGAGGGGCACTAACCAGATCTTCCTCTTCCTCCTCCTCCTGAAATCTGTGCCAACCTCTTACCACTGAAGGGTATTCGGTACCGGTGGTGTTCACCCCTGCCTCACCATCCTCCTCCACTTCCTCATCCGACCATCACCAGAGCCCTGGTTAGCCTCATGAGCTCTACTCTGTGAACTGAACTACTGTCATGCA